>QRDG01000187.1:275548-356595 GCA_012064385.1 Puccinellia tenuiflora
TTTATCAATGAAACCTTTTCACGATAAATCCACTAAAACATTTAACATAATCAACAATTGATTTGTCCCTTTTTAGTCTCTCATTGTGGAATCTCTATTCATAGTCACATATGAATATACTACAAACTTTATTTGCAATAGTTTCTAATTATCTCATAATTAATGAAACCACTGTTTCACATGACTCATATGCGAAATGCAAATCATAAATAGATCCTTATTTCTAAACAGAGTGTTTATCAAATAAATCTAAATGCTATTATCAAACCCCCGAAATAAAACCCTTCTTTGAGACCACACAATATCAAATAGTGTGTGATTACAATATCTTAGAACATATCAAACTCCTTTGAAATATTCTAAACATTGTAATTTGTGATAACACTTCTCACAAGTCCGCATACTAACATATAACTCAAATATTTTGTCTCTTTTGATCAAATCATAAAGACTCAATTTTCTTGTTAACTTAATATCCTAAACTCCAGAAATTTATTTGATCTCATCAAATATCATAACTCGAATAAATACACCTATTTACTCATATCACTTATGATGGAGCGCACAAAATAATGACATCTAACATTTGCTGAAAATACAACCAACACTTGTGTTTATTTCCGGCAACTCCTGTCACTCTTCCAAAGGGTGGCATTTTAGTCATACTCCTTCAATAAGGCGCATTGATAAAACATCAAAATGTTTATTCAATCTTTAGCACGACTAAAACAATTGTCATTATTAAGTTTGGATATTTTAGTATGTCTTTTATTTTATAAATGTTCAAACCAATTTATCATTTAGATTATAATAAGAATAACACACTTATAATCGAAAACTTGTGATTTCCAAAAAGGATCACTCATGAAAATAGAACAACCATTGTCTTTAACATGAATAACCGTCTCACATAAGCAAGACACACTAATTAAAATCACACTTAATTCGATTACAACACTTATTCAAATCCTCTAATCCAAAATGATAAATGAAGAGACAGATCGTTGCCAGCATCAACTCCTTGATTGCCCACCATTCCGCAACGTCTTCCCATATCCTTTATGCAAATCTCAAGCAGCAGGTTCTGTTTTCATAAAACAGAATGAGTATCAAATACTTATCGGAACTGCCACAACTGCAATTTGGACTTAAACACTTATAACATGTATATCAATATATACTTCCTGCCTTGTCAACTTCTCTTGCTATGGGTTCCACTTTGACATGACGCTAGCCGAGACACAAACTCACAGAAAGTGATCAAATCCCTTCCATGACCTAGTCTCCGACACAATTCTTGAAGCTGGGGAGAAGCTAGTGTATCACCCCATCTGTCGCGAAACCGTCATTCATCTCGTGGTTCCAAACAAGCACTAGACGATGATGTATCTCATGCATTATCCTCAGGTGTTGTTCCAAGCAAGTGTTCTCTTCCATCTTGAGTGAAAGAAAACCGTTCAGACATTCGAACCTTACAATTCTAACTTGTGCTGAAAAACAATTTTTCAGTTCACCAACAATCTCCATTGTAGTCAAGTTCTTGAATTGTCTACTTAGGTAAGAATTCATGAAGGTGCACATCATCCACTTGACTTTCAAGTAGGTGGTTCAAAACCACTCCATGTACTCTTCATCGCTTGCAGAAAAAAATTGGGTTTATCTCCTATTGGTTCTTCTAACATGTAGAGCTCATCATTGGTGTGTAGGACTTCTTTCAGGATGCAGGTACCACTTTAACAAAATTGACCCATCGAGACGCAGTTTTTCAGCAACGAACAGACTACCGTAGTCGACCATGATCTACAAGGATTTTGCAAAGACATCTGGACTTTTGTTTATGATAATTTTAGTTCATCTTAATGAACTCCCACTAAACTCAACATCTCTCTGGTTGTTTAGTGACACACGATCCAAATCCACTACACCACAACCGATCATCACGTGAGATGATGTAGCTTCAAAGGTGAACATCACCATGTTGATCATATCATCCATATGACTCGTGTTTAACCTTTCGGTTCTTGTGTTCCGAGGCCATGTCTGTACATGCTAGGCTCGTCAAGGAAACCGTAGTATTTCCGCATGTGTAAATCTGGCTTACACCCGTTGTATGTGAACGTTGAATCTATCACACCCGATCATCACGTGGTGCTTCGAAACGAAGATCTTTGGCAACGGTGCATACTAGGGGAGAACACTTCTTGATATAACGTGAGAGATCACCTTATCATGCTACCGTCGCGATCACATCTAAGCATAACAATAAGGTGCACAAAAAGGGATTAACATCACATGCAATTCATAATTGTGATATGATATGGCCTTTCTTCTTGTGCTTTTGATCTCCATCTCCAAAGCACCGGCATGATCTCCATCACCGGCATGATCTCCATCATCGTGGCGCCATCACCATGGTTGTCCACCAACTATTGCAACTACAACTAATGCTACTCTTAGCAATAAAGTAAAGCAATTACATGGTGATTCAATGACACGCAGGTCACATAAAATAAAAGACAACCATATGGCTCCTGCCGGTTGCCGTACTCGTCGACATGCAAGTCGCGAAAGATTACAAACATGATCATTGCATACATTATCACAAATCACATATTGGCCATACCACATCACATGACCCCCTCTGCAAAAACAAGTTAGACGACCTCTACTTTGTTTATGCAATTTTTACGTGGCTTGGGTCAACGAGATAGAACCGTTCTAATCTACGCAAAACCACAACGGTGATATAGTAGTTGCTTATTTACTCATCCTTTTGAAAGGCCTTCCATTGAAAATTGCATCTTCACTAAAGCAAGAGAAACAGACACCCGCCAGCCACTTATGCAAAACAAGTTGCATGTCAATCGTGGAACCGGTCTCTCGTGCGTGGACGAGTAAGGTTGGTCCGGGCCGCTTCATCTCACAATACCGCAAAGACGCAAAGTGCACGCGAGAAGGTAGCAACATAAATATCAACGCCCACAACACTTGTGTTCTAATCGCACCAACATCTACGAATAGATCTAGGCTCTGATACCACTGATGGGGTCGCAGCATAGAAAACAAAAAATTTCCTACGCAGCAAGCGGAATAAACCCCAAGGATCTAGACCTACTAGATGGAGGTAGCGAAGATGAGATCCAATCTCTTACCCTTGAAGATCAACAAA
Organism: Puccinellia tenuiflora; assembly: GCA_012064385.1. NCBI lineage: Eukaryota > Viridiplantae > Streptophyta > Magnoliopsida > Poales > Poaceae > Puccinellia > Puccinellia tenuiflora. The sequence continues at coordinate 278,718 of QRDG01000187.1, forward strand.
CGCGTTTTGTCGGTGCAGGGGTTGGCTAGTCGATCCCCGCAACTAGACTCATCTAGTCGCGAGGAGATGTATTTCCTCGAAGTCCAATCCGACGAAGTGCCGCAAGGGCAGCACCTCCGCGGTATCCACACGTACGGCTCGATGTAGATCTCCGCCTTCTTGATCCCGCAATCAAGGTGGAGATGGCTAGATGGATCTCGGCACCACGACGGTTGTGGTGGCGTTGATGGTGTAGTCCTCCGTCCGACAGGGCTTCGCCAAGCCATGTGAGAGAGAGAGGGGGAGGACAAGGCGCAGCAGCCCTAGGGCTTAGGGGTGGTGCGGCTTGGGAGGAGGAAGTGGTGGCGGCAGCCCTCCGGGGAGAGGTGGCGCAGGAGGTGGAGGCAAGGGCAGGGGGGGCGGCGGCCAGGAGAGGAGCACCAGGGGGTGCGGCAGCCCTCCCCCAGCCCCTCCTTATATAGGTGGCCAGGGGGGCTGCGCCCCTTGCTCTCCTAGGGCCGGCGGCTAGGGGTGGCTTGGCCCCCAAGCCAGCCGCCCTAGGGTTAGGGTTTGGTGGCCGGCCCCCCCTTTCCTTTTGGGCTTTAAGCCCCACACGCATGGGCCCCTTAGGGCATGGTGCGGCTGGCCCATGTGGCCAGTCCACCACTCCTTTAAATCATGTGGGCCCCATACTCCTATGGGCCCCACTTCTAGACCCCTCTAGAACCTTCTAGAATCTTCCGGAACCCTTCCAGAAAATTCCGGAACTTTTCCGATACCTCCGGAAACCACTTTCCTTATATGAATCTTATTCTCCGGACCACTCCGGAACTCCTCGTGACGTCCGGGATCCTATCCGAGACTCCGAATCACCATTCGATCATTCCATCAATTATCTCATCGCTAACCCTAGCTACATCGGAGCGTTAAGTGTGTGACCCTACGGGTTCGAGAACATGCAGACATGATCATATCAATAATCAATAGCGGGACCGGGATGCCCATATTGACTCCTACATATTCAACGAAGTTCTTTATCGATTGAACCACGATGCCGGAGATTCTTAATCTCGTATACGATTCCCTTTGTCTCACCGATATTTAATTTGCCCGAGATTTGATCGTCGATATCTCCATATCTAGTTCTATCTCGTTACCTGGCAAATTCTCTTTACTCGTCCATAATATAGGATCTCCGTGATTAACACTTAATCACATGGTTGCAACCTTTCTTGATGCTATATTACCGAGAGGGCCCAGAGATATCTTTTCCGTCACAAGGAAGGACAAATCCCAGTCTTGATTCATATCACCCAACAAATACCATCGGAGATACCTGAAAGCCACCTTTATAATCACCCAGTTACGAAGTGACGTTTGATGTCCACAAAGTATTCCTCCGGTAAACGGGAGTGACATAATCTCATGGTCTAAGGAAACTATACTTGGCATACTAAAAGTGTTGGCAATAAAACTGTTGTGACACGATCAATTGCAACTCTTTATTATCGGGTCTTGTCCATCACATCATTACTCCTAATGATATGACTCCGTTATCAAGTGACTGTAACAAGTCCATGGTTAGGAAACTCTAACCATCTCTTGACTAACGAACTAGTCCGGTAGAGGCTTACTAGGGACACATGTTTGTTTATATTCCACACATGTATTATGTTTCCAATTAATACAATTATAGCATGGATAATAAACTATTATCATAAACATGAATATGCTAATAAACCATTTTATTATTGCCTCTAGGGCATATTCCCAACACGTGGGATCATGCGCAGCCGTTACGCGACGCGTGTCTCGGGCCACGCAGGTTTCTTTCGGCCCACGACGATTCGCCTGCGTCCATTTGTCTTCGGAGCGCCCATCGCGGGCCCGGGGGCTACTGTCGGCATAGTGGAAACCAGGGTATCACGGGCCGGCCTACTAAGGCCCACGACACTCTTCTGAAGATTTCACTAAGTACTAGGCGCTCCAAGACTAGCGAGCCTCGCGAGGGATTTCTCCTCGCGAGGGACCTCTCCTCGAGAGGATGCTGCGGAGTCTACTCCGGATTCTGCTAAGGACCAGACTCCCGAGCCTGGTAGGCCTCGCGAGGACCTTTTCCTCGCGAGGGCCTCTTCAACGGAGAAGTACTGCCAAGTATCGGCGCATGCCTGCGCACCCCCTCGCGAGGCAATCAAGCCAAAGGCCTCCCGAGGCTCTTCAACCTCGTGGGGTTCCTTCCAGACGAAACAAGCTCTGTCTCTGTGACAGAGTGCACATGGGCTCTGCACCCGCCCCAGAGTGACGCGCTCGCCTACGTGCGATGATGAAGACGCCGCAGTTGCCTCTTTGGCGATAAAGCAGTCAACAGAGTGGGGACAAGGCAGCTTTGGGCAAAGCGGACTCCCAGACTTGCCATTTTGGTGATAAGCAGACCGTTCGCCGCTACGCTCCAAGGACGACGTCACCGTGGGGCACTCTGCGACGTCTCCGCGCCGTTCTGGATGGACGGTGGCTTTTCCCGTCCTTGGGAACAGCTTTCTGCCATGGACCGCGTCCATGGACTCTCCCTTTATCGTTCACCTGTCCTACTCCTTCATCGTCATGTGGTTGCCCTTCCCACCAACACAATTGGGGGAAGAGGCCCGGGGCGCGTATAAAAGGGGACGGTGTGTAACCTAGACAGGGGTTCGCATTCTGATAACTCCCACCGTATGTAGACTCTCCTGCTACCTTGAGCTCCAGCAAGCTCCGTTGTAGCTCCATTGTTCTGTAACCTCTCCAAGCAAGGCAATACGACGTAGGGGTTTTACCTCACCACGAGGGCCCTGAACCTGGGTAAGTTCGTGTGTTCATCTCTGCAGTGTTGTCCTACAGCGAGCTCGACGAGCACCGTCGCCGAGGCAAGCCATGGGTTGTTTGATTGCGTGTTTCAGCCCCCTCTCGATTCCTGGCTTAGAGAGACATACCCAGTCTTTGGGACAGTTCTCCGACAACCGCCAAGGTCGGCTTCCTCGTCGTCAAGTTCGCCGTCGACTCCGTCGATCGCCATCCTCTCCCTCTCTTCCCGAAGCCATCCTCCTCGCCGAAGACCTCCCCGAGGTGAGCCACGCCTCCACGCTTCTATTCCCCTTCTCCCCGGTTGATTCCGTCGCCGTCGCCTCCAATCCGCTCGTTCCCGAGCTTCTGTCCACCATGGCCGAGCTCAAGCTCGAGCCTTGGGTTTTCTTTTCCCTTGTCCCCTGCACGAGCTGCTGCTCCTCTCCGCACCCTGCATCACCCCGGCGCACCGCAGCGCACCCTGGCTCCCTCGAGTTCACCACACCGCCAGGAACGTGTAGCGCTCGCTGCCATTCGTCTCTCCCGGTCTGAAAAATCTGAAGCTTCCTCTGTTACGTTTCAGTTAACGATGCTTGTTTTACCTCTTTATTCGCCAACATCGATCCGGTGCAGTTGCAAGCAAGGCACAGTTCCATCCTGGAGACCCGAGGTCGACTCACCCCAGGAGCAAATCCCACCCTTTTTTCCTCTTTTGCGCCGCATCCTGCTGTTGGGCCTCAGCCCAAGTGCTCCTGGTACTATCCTTTGCCCTGAGCGTCCAGAAGCTATCTGCCGCCGACGCAAGCCAGAGCGGCCCATCTCCCTCTCTGCTGCCTTTTCTCTTATTCTATTTTGCCAATCTTTGTATATTCATATCTTTTTTTGTATCATTTCAATTAATACAAATTAAATATCTATTTTTGTCAGAAAAATGCAATGATTATTAATATGTCATCCATGCACATGTTTGCATCATGTACTTTGTGGTTTAGTGGGGTTCTATATAAAGTACCTAAACAATTATATATGGAATATGTGGGTATTAATTTATATGTTGCCCTATTCCATTTAATTTTGTGTAGCTCACCCATGACATGCTTATGCCTTGCTAATCAACATTTAATATTGAGGGGGTAGGTAAAAGAACTTGAATCTTTAATATTAATTGTCGGAACCCTGGTTCCGCTTAATTTGGCTTACGTTGCATCTTGCCATGTCATGCATCATCTCCTGAACATGCTGGATCTTTTGCCGTAGTAGTCAGTGTTGCACCTTTTGCGCTTTCCAGTGTTTGTTGCTTCTTCGCGAATAAGACGTTGAGGTGATGTGAGTATCGACAAGTTCTTCTTCCGTGCAGGATTCCAGGCAAGCTTTGCTCACTTGCTACCATAACATTGTCTTCCATTCTTGCCGTTGATCTATGCTATCCTTATTTTACGATGCTTATGTCTCGATCCCTTTCATGTTACCATGCAACCACATATAGCCTTATCTCCACATCTTATCACCCTGTTGCTTGTTTACTTGTTAGCCTTTGCGAGTCGTAGTGTATGCTTAGGTTTGGTGTTGCGAGTCTGTTTATCTTTTGCTTCACATGTTTAGTATGACAGGTTGGCTCATCTTTACTTAAAATGATGATAATGTTTGTGGGTTATAACTAAATGATAAGGCACCCGGTGGAAGGCCAATTCGTTGGTGTTTTGTTCAGCTAAGTGTCGCCCTGGGACCTCAGTTCTTGTCCTCTAATCCAAGTATGAGCGCGCTATCCACATGTGGGGACCTTGGGAACCCCCTTGTCTTAGTACCGGATCTACCAACTTGTCCAAGAGCTGCAAGTAGTTTGAACTTTTCCATTTGCTCATACGCATGATGATGGAGAATTCTTGTTGATGGATGGATGTCGGCTGCACTTGCATATAGGTGTGGACGTGGTCTGACCGGGTAGCTACCGTTAGAGGAGGCCTGGGAAGGTTATGTCTCACAAACAGATGGTTCCGCAATGGAGCTTCGGCCGGACTCTCGCGTGGGAAAGACTCAGATGGGTGGATCCCTGGACTTGTTGGTAGTGAAGAGAAAACGTCTTGTCGCGATGCCCTGCCGGCACACCGACGGAAGTGTGTTACTCATGGGCATTAAGGGTTGAACGTGCGTGTGGCTTAACAGTAGTGCACCCCTGCAGGGTTTAATCTTATCGATAAGCCGTGTCCACGGTTATGGACGACTTGGTGCGGATGCTGGCTAACAAGATCATAGACAACTTACACCTAATGATTCTAATTAACTTGACTAGTAAGTTAGACTTACTTTCACAATAAGTTGTAACTAAAATTTGACAACTGTGTGAGTTTCCCTCGATTGCTTCCTCATACTTGGTTGAGGGGGTGAATCTGGGAAGTGTTATATTTGGTGTTAGAAGCTAGTTGGTTCCGTTACGCTCTCTTATCCCTCTCCAATAGACGGAAGTTGTAGTGTGTCTCTATATGTTGTTTAGTGTTGTTGCTGCCGCTCAGTCCACCTTCCTTTATACTTTGGCAGTCTTTGTGTTGGTATCTTTTGAGCATTGCTTGCCAGGCGGTTGTGCCTGACCCATTTTTGGGCTGTACTTTTATGTGCAGTCAACAGGTTTGAACTCTGACGACGTTAGCTTGGGAATCCCTCCGGCTCGGCCTGGGCAGGGATACGGACACCATGATTATCTTCAGGACTCTTAGTCCAAGTTGTATCTTGTCCTTAGTCGAACGCTATTTCGCTTTCGCTGTGATTTGTATCTTTGTAATGTATTAGTTGTTTCTTGACTCGTTTGAGTCGTTCTTGTATATATATCTCCTTCTGTTGTGGTTGCGGATTCTTTCGTGAACAGTTGTAATGTTATCACAATTCCACCCACATAACGCGCATGTTTCGGCGTGCACGTTATGTCTGGTGGGCGTCCTAAGATTGTTATTATGCGGATTTTGGCGGGATCGCTGAACTCTGCGTAGTACCTATTTTGGGGCGCGTCACAGACAATTCTTTACCATTGCTTTCATCCTTTCCCAAGCTTGAGCAACATGTTTATTATCATATTGCTTGAAATTCATAATGTTGCTTCTCAATGATATAATCTTAGCAGGAGGGTAATATTTTTCAATAAAAGAGTCTTTGCATTTAGTCCATGAATCAATACTATTTCTAGGCAAACATAGCAACCACTCTTTAGCACGTCCTCTCGAGAAGAAAGGAAAAAGTTTCAATTTTATAATATCACTTTCTACCTATTTATACTTTTGCATGTCGCATAATTCAACAAAATTATTAAGGTGAGCAGCAACATCATCAGTACTAGCACCAGAAAATTGCTCCTTCATAACAAGATTTAACAATGCAGTTTTTATTTCATAGAACTCTGCTTTTGAAACAGGTGGAGCAATAGGTGTGCATATAAAATCATTGTTGTTTGTGCTAGTGAAGTCGCACAACTTAGTGTTCTCAGGATTACTCATTTTAACAAAATTAAAACTAAACAAAATAACGAACCGAAATAAACTAGATGCAGGATTTTTTGTGTGTGTTTTTGATATTTAAAAGTAAACAAGATAAAATAAAATAAACTAAGCAAGACAAAAACAAAGTAATGAGATTGGAGGTGTGAGACTCCCCTTGATGCAGCCTCTTGACTCCCCAGCAACGGCGCCAGGAAATGTGCTTGATGACTTGAAAACACACGTTCGTTGGGAGACCCCAAGAGAAAGGTGTGATGTAGTGCAGCAGCAATTTTCCCTTGTAATTCTACCAAGGTTATCGAACCAGTAGGAGTCAGGAGCGCTTCAGAAGGTTGTCAACGACGCCAGAAATGTGGTGCCTTGACGCGGAACCTGCACACAACACAATAAAACTACTTTGCCCCAACAAAACAGGAAGGTTGTCAATCTCCCCGGCTTGCTGAATACAAAGGGTTAAACGTATGGTGTGGAGAACAATTATGATTGCAGAAAATAACAGAGAACAGATGATTGCAGTAGGTATTTTTATCAGTGTAGAGGAATGGACCGGGGTCCACGTCTCTCCATAAAAGATAACATGCATGTTGGGTAAACAAATTACAGCTGTGCAATTGACAATTAGTGAGCGCATGACAATGCAATATATGACAAGACAGTTTATTGTAATATTTATTGGGCATTACGATGTATTACATGAACCGCTTACCAGCTACATCCATGCCTAAATAATCCACTACCAAGTTAACGTTTCGTGTCCCCCGGTAGTATTAATTTGCTAGCAACAAATTATTGCATTAAGAATTGTGCGTAATGTAACCAAATGCATTAGACCTAACACTGGTACCCTTAAGCTAAGCATCGGTTATTTTATCCCTAGTGGCAACAGCACATCCACAACCTTAGACGTTATTGTCACTCGCCCGGATTGCCGGAGACATGAACCCACTATCAAGCATAAATACTCCCTCTTGGAGTCACAAGCATCTACTTGGCCAAAGCATCTACTAGCAACGGAGAGCATGCAAGAACATAAATAAAACAGTAGATATATTGATAAACATCTTGATCATAACATCACTGTTCATCGAATCCCAGCAAACACAACATGTAGCATTACAATAATATGATCTTGATCATGTTAGGCAGCTCACAAGATCTAAACATGATAGCACAAAGTGGAGAGACAACCATCTAGCTACAACTATGGACCCATAGTCCAAGGATGAACTACTCACGCATCACTCCGGAGGCGGGCATGATGAAGTAGAGCCCTCCGGCGATGATCTCTCTTTGGTAGGGTGCCGAGAAGAGCTTTAGAACCCTCCCGAACTTGGGTTGACGACGGCGGTGGCGACGGAACTTTTCGTGGATATTTTCTCGGGTGTTTAGGCTTTTCGAGAGGAGGTGAATATATAGGCGAAAGGGCGGCGGCAACAGGCACCCGAGGGGCCCACACGCGACCTCGGCATGCCGGCCTAGGGGGCCGCGCTGTAATACCCCGTAGTTCAAAGACCCGAAGGGTAGATATAGAATTTGTGCATTAGCATAGCATGCATCTGAAAATGCGGGAAATTTTCGTGCTTTTAAAATAAAGGAGACAAAGTGATCGATGTTTCGCTCGACTCGATGAGTTAGGGTTTAGATCATCATGTCAAGTGCAATAAACTTCGAGATGAGCTTTATACCAAATTAAATTGAAATCACAAGAACAAGATAAGAGTTATCACTCGACAGACTAATTGGTCAAATTAGTTGATTGTTGAGGTGCGAGGATATTAGACATAATCTTCCCCAATTTCCGACACTTTGGATCACAATTCTTAAATATGATAATTGGATACAAAACCCAAATATCAAGATATCGTTCCTTGTACTTGATCATTTCTCATCTCAAATACATCATTAACACATCCAACACCTTATTAAGTTCTCATCCATATCCACAACACCTATATGATCATCTCAGGATCTAATACATAAACAAATTATCATATCTATCCATTCATCACTTTACACATATCTCAAATACAAACTAGAATTTGAATGTCTAAATTTATGATCTCAAGTATCTTTATACCACCATATCATCATACATACATGATATCAACAAATCAGTCTTACACAAATGTCGTATACAATTCGACATGACCTATCTTAATTCTCAACACTTATGAACACAATTCCACATTATCATTATCCCATCCACACACTCATGATCATATTAGATACACACACACCATGTATCAGCACATCCAATTGATCATATACAATATCAGGTCATCACTCCACACATATCTTTGACAATAAAAGAATTCAATCAATCTAATTACCATCACAGATAAGTGATCATATACAAAAATCCTTTCATCACTTACATCTCAATTACAATCCAAACTAGAATGTCCATATTGCAAGTAATACAAACATAAAAACATGATCTTCTACAAATTTTACAAGTTCCAAATAGAAGTAATAATAAATATTACAAACATTTCCAGATTATGCACATATCTTAAAACAAATAAAAGAAGTAATCAAAAGAATTCTTAAACTAAGATCGTCTTAATCTTCATCTATATCTTAGTCTTCCAATCATCTTATTCTTTCCTATCTTCTCATTCTTCATTTTCTGCAAAACAAAGCATGGCATAATAGCAGAAAGAAAGAAAGCAATCATTTGCTATTATCAACCTCTCTAGTAAACAAAATCATGTGATATTCAAATGCTTTGGGTGATTATAGAAGTAGTTTGATAACAGGGCCTGATCAACCTTGTTAACAAATTATTTTTGTATGCATAAAGCAATTGGAGGTCGTCTAACCAACTCAAATCCATCTAAAATTAAATAAGGACAAAAGAAAACTTTCTGTTAATTAAAATGTTTGCCCACACCACAAGGGTGAGGCAATTTGATTTTGGAACTTAACTATTGGGCATTAGGAACTTGTCCTAACATCCAAATATTAACTAGAGGGATCAACTTTAATTATAAGACAATAAGGGATCATTGGATCATTAAAGGCAACATGGATCAACTAGGCAACAAGAAGGCAGCAAGGGACATGATCCATTTGAACAAGGACAAGAGGCAACTTGGATCCATACAAGAGAAGGGACAATAGGCAATATTGATCCATATTTGTTATCTTAGGCAACAAAGGTAGCTAGTCAATCCCTCTAAATCTAGTCAAGTTCCTAATAAAAAGAAAGCCCACATCTTAATATCTCTCCAATGATATTAATTATCAAAGAAGAAAAACCAAAAGACAAAGCCCACCATCCTTAGGCCAAAGCCCACAAAAGAGAATCAGCCCACAAGCCCATCTAGTGACAAAAGCCACTTGGCATGCCCAAAAATAAATCCTACAAGAGGATAATACCAAGCATGAGAGGGATAAGCTTGCCACATAGGAGAGTTATCCACAAGCAAAATATCTAAGTTAACTTGAACCCCAAGGAATGCCCATACGTGAGGGCATGACAACAAGTAGCTTACTCACCCATGCAAAGCAAGAGTCACCACTTGAGGTGTCAACTTGTGAGGGATAGCAAGGCTCTATAAAAGAAACCCTTGGCAGCCATTTGCCCACTAAGAACCACGGCATAATGATGACCCACGAATTTTAGACTAAACCATTTATATTTCCACTTTAGCAAGAGCACAAGAACAACCAGCCGCACCACATATTCTTTCAGCAGCTAAGCATACTCTTCCATATCAGCCCTAGCATCTCAAGAACACCCAAGAACACCACCAAACCATGCCAAATCTTTAGAACCACTAGGAAATAGGTCAAGCAGCGAGGAGGAGCAGGCTAGCCACAAGACGCAGGTTATATTCAGAATCCAGAAGACCAAGCTTCTCTTCAGCAGTAGGTTACTAGGATCTAGAGCATTTAGATGAGAGGGAAAGAGAGGAGAGGGGCAGCAGACCTGTTCTTATCAGCTTACTGGAAAGAAATGGGTATAAATCCCAAAGCATTTGTTGCTGGACAACAACTTAATTCTATCCAGGAACCACCAAATCTCCTAAATATCATAAACATATGTCCTCTTGTCACACACATGACCAGGAGGCAGCAAGCAGTGATCTGTGGATCACCAACAACATAATAACCTGCCTATATAACAGGAAATCCATCTCAATACATTAAGAACACATCATTAAATAATTACCAGACATGCTATTATACATAATGAAACCAAATGATGCTTCAGGAGAAATTTGATGGTCACACATTCAGCACAACACATATTCTTAACCAATATCATGCATGCTAAGCTATTAAACAAGCAAAGCCAACAAGCTAAAGTATTTCTAATAGCAGCTAATAGATGAGTAAATCATCTACACCTTTCTCTCTGAAATTAACTAAAAACAACTGGCACAGACCCACCCTAGATGAGCATTACTAGCACAAGCATGTTCATCGTCTGATGAACTAAACACAGCACGACACAACACAGCTAGGCAGAGGAGGCATCACTAGGATGAACTGGAACATCACCACATACCCATAGCTCATCGGCTCGAAGGCCGGTCACAGAAGATGCTCACCTCAGGTACTTTGTAGCCGAGGCAGAGCTTGGAGAAGGTAGGTTAGAGGTAGTAATCCATGGAGGCGACGCAAGGGTTGCATTCACTGCCATCCCACCAGCACCATAGTCGAAGGAGGTCTCGGACAGCAGCGGCAGAAGCATCCTCGACGAATCGGCGGCACCACCATACATATCACCAGACCACCACACTGCCACCACTGCCATGGCAACCACCAGCTTCAGCACCACCATCGATCAGACCTCAGCCAAAGGAGGATGCCGGGGTTGCAGGAATGAACTGCCGTACCGCCGGCATCGGAGACAAGACGAGGTTGAGGAAGATGACCCGGCGGCACTGTTAGGGAGCCGAGAGAACGGAGGAGAGCAAGCAGGGGCAACCGAGGTGGCGAGCTAGGGTTAGGGTTCCCTGGAGGAGACAAGTTGGAGAGCATCGGAGACGAGCTTCAGGAGAAATTAGGGAAGAGAGAATGCGGCGAAACAGCGGCGGCGTGCGGCGGCGCTGAAGGAACCCGGCAGCGGCCGAAGTAGTGACGGACTGACGGCGACGGCATCCCACGAGGGGATCGAGCAGAGGAACGAAAGGGAGAGAGGGAGGAAGATGAGAGAGCTAGAAAGAGTGGGTCGGTTTTGACCTAAACCGGCTGGGCCTTAGTGGCCAAGCCCAGAAAACCGGTCCGGTTGGTCCTAGTTGACCACACGCCCTTTAAATCCAATTCAAATTCATATTCAAAAATGAAAATTCAAATAAATTCCTAAAAATAAATTAAAAATATGTTTTCAACTCAAAATTTTCTAAGAAGTCCAAATATAATTTTTATTTCATTTATTGAAAAAGTTTTCTTGAGTGAAAAATTCAAAGATCCTTAAGTAGATATGATTTGAATTATTTTCAAAAATAAATTATTTGAAAAGATTTCTTATGTAAATAATTCAAAGATCCTTAAGTGGACATGAATTGAATTATCTTTAAAAATTCAAGGATCCTTAAGTGAAAATGAATTGAACTATTTTCAAAAACAATTATTTTTCTAAAAAGAAAAACAATTTGAGTAATAAGCTCAAAGCATATATTTTGAACTTTATTGCATACTATAAATGACTGTCCTGTAACTCATCCTAGGTAAAACACACAAAGAAGAATTCATCTAAAATTCATTCACTCTTGTGTTGATAATATTTGAAAGTTAGTCAAGTAAATAAAATTTGAATAAATAACTACTTCATGATATTAATGAAATGTTTTCTTAAAGGCATTAAGATTGATAACTTAAAATTGCAAATCTTGTTTTCTAGCAAAGAGAAAAGTACTTACTTGAATTCTTTACCTCCATAAAAGTGGTAAACACTTAATTCTAGATATCATAACAATTCAAAGTAATTTAACCAACCCACAAATTATAAGCACTAACTAATCCATAATCCTTAAAATCACTTCAGTTATCAAAGTATCAAGCAAAACAAAGCTTACACTTGTGAGCTTGGGTATTTTTGGGGATTTTACGATGCATCTCATATCTATGCATAATAGCATCTTGACAGTGTTTTAGTAGTCCTTACCAGGATTACATTGCTATTTTCAGATCTCGGGGTTTTACCGCAAACCCTAGAACCCCGAAGGACATGAATTGCCACTTTTATCATAGGCAGGTTCATTCTTGCATACCGTTTGAAGTATTTTTATTAAAGTATTTGCAAAGTTACTTATACGTTCCTTTCACTTGCATCAAAAAGAAAAAGTATTTTCGAATGATGTGGTATATACTATTGGTTGGCGGTGGAACAATGGTAAGATGAATAGGTACGGTGTTCCATCGTATGGGAAGGTATATATCCTTAGGAACTAATAACCCATGTTCTAGTGATCCTTTCGCCGTAGTGAAAGCATCAACCAACGGACTTTGTATGGGCGGGGTCAGTCAGAGGCTTCTTTTCTCATCCGCATATCCTCGGCAGGCCTACACCGGGTTGGGTCGTTGCGGCGGCCAACAGCGTGGAAGCGCGTGCTCTTCCTGCCCGACGGGGTAATTGGTGGGGAAGCTCGGGAGGGGTGATGGGTATGCGTGGAACATGATTCTCCTACCGCATCATAAATGGGCGGATGTGTGTTGATTTGGGAGAAGCTCCACATGGCTGGATGTCCTGAGCCTTAGCTATAACACTCATGGAGTGTAAAGAGAGCATATAAAGGGCCAGGCAACTGTTGGGTAAAGTGATGCAACTCTGTAGAGTCAAACAACAAATTTGTGATATCACAACCGTGTTCCCGGAATGGAACTACGAGATCGAGGCCGGAATGGAGTCCCATTTGGATTCACAAGACCGGTGGAGGCTGGGACATAGTTTTCAAAATAAAATTTATCCTTTGAAGAAATGTTTGCAAAAACTTGCATCTATGCCAAAGACCTGAGGTTTTGGCAGTAGCTAGTGCATGAAACACCTTATCTATATATTCTGAACTTGCTGAGTAACGCTGTTACTCACCCCTTCCCATTTGACCCCCTGCTTAGACTTTTGGATCCATCAAGGGCATTGCTAGATATCCATCACGATGATGAGGAGGTCTTCCATAAGGAATCAAGTCGACCTGGTGGAGCTTGAAGGAGTTGACCGCTACTTCACCAACGGAAGAATGATGACAACCATGGCAATGGAGGGGCAATGACAGCAGTGTCAATGGCATACACAAAAACCACACCGTCAATGGAGGAGACAACATCTATTGGAAGGAGGAGTACAACCCTGGATAAAGATGTTCCAGATGGAGTAGATTAGGGCTATGACAATAGTAGTAGTGGATGAGGAGTAGAGCTAGAGTTAATCTCCAGCTTAGTGCTACGAATTGGATCTTTTCTGGATTTCATTTGTATGAGACTTGCTCTTATATAGAGGAGGATCTCGAGATTTTGTATTGGATATTGTTGTAATCCTATAGTGTTACCTTGGACCTGCTATGTTTCTGTTGTACTATTCTGAGGGATGTAATATTCACGGATAAGTCCTTCTGTGAGTGTTATGTCAACGACTTGCGCACTACAACATGCAGTGGTGTGCTGGGTCACCGCACGCGCCCAGGTGTGGTGTGGCGGCCCTAGGTCGCCTCTTCGTGCGCCCTTCGGACTTCGTGATCGTGTCGGTGAAATACTGGGGTGCGTTGATTTTCGTCCAATTCCGAGGATATTTCCTTAACAGCTTTTCTGAAATGGAAAAACAGCAGAAAACAGGAGCTGACACTATGGCATCTTGTTAATAGGTTAGTTCCAGGAAATGCATAAAAATGTTATGATGTGTATATAAACATGTACTGATGTACTCCCTCCAGTCTGTAATAAGTGTCGTGAGAAAACAGCATAGCTAGCACAACTCACATGCATAGCCTCCGACACTCTTTCCTGATCAGAGGGAGTAGCAATAGGTATAAAATGAGCATGAAACACCAGAAATTATAGATACGTTTGAGACATATCACCAAACGTGCATGCAACGACAAGATTAGCTGAGCCGAGCTCTGAACATCTCCAACCGACCTCCTGAAATTCCGCCCCCAAAATGTCCACGGACACGTTGTGCCCTCCAATCATAGCCCCTAATATTCTTCCTCAAATTCATGCATTTCATGCACATTGGATCTTTTGAACATTTATATACATAAATCTAACTAGTGCACAAACATAGACCATACATAGCAACTACAATTATAAATAAAATAACTATAGCTCCCAATGCATAGTGGACATGCATCTTCTTATCCATGGCATGTTTTTTCATCTTTTTCATGTTCGTCCGAGCTACATACATTTTGGTTTTGTAATTGTCGATGTAAATCCATTTTCATCTTCTTTTGTTCCACCATCATCTTCTCTTCTTCCAACATATTCTTCTCTTTTTTCAATTTCCTTTTTCTCTTCTTCAATCTTCTTTATTGTCTCCTCCAACTGCCGGTTGGATTCTTCAACTAGCTCAAACTTTTCTTCGATCTTCTTATTTTTCTCGATTGTGAAGTTCAAATCCTTCAACACGAGCATCTTGCCTTGGAGGGAATTGTTTAGCTCGGAAATGACACCATGGATATTGCAACTACATCTATTTGAATCCTACAACAAAAATACAACTCAAATCAACTAAAAAATTGGCCAAATCCTAACCCTAGAACATACTGCGGTGTTCAGACCCAGCAGAGAAACCCTTCAGGCGGCGCGGCCATCTCGCGCCACCTGCGGGCGATACATAGGATTCGCCCACCCATGCGCACATGAAATGCTGGTGCTATACAGTCCTGGCCACCTGGGTCCGTGCTCGCGGGCCGGCACGAAAGCACGCATGCCCGACCCGCAGGGGCCTAACACGACACTCAGCTAAAGGGGGTTGTGCCCGGCCCGTGGTCTGCCTGGAGGCTGAACCAGCTTGCCGGCACGGCATGACCCGTTTAGCGGGCGAGTCAGCGACCAGTACCACAGGCCACAGCCGAGATAACAGCACAATACTACTTGTTTTCGTGCAAAATTTACGGAATGGTACAAGTTGATGCCTCAATCTCATTTTCATACAACATTTTGCACAAGTTTTCACAGAAAACCCAAATTGCAGTTTGATGCGATATTGGCAGCGCTTGTGACAGGGGAGGCCCACATGCCATGATAATTAACACTTAACTGACAGTGGGCCCCACTTGTAAGTCCAATAAAAATTAAAAACCGGAGAAAAAAAGAAAAAGGAAAAGCAAAAAAGTCAACGAGGCCTGGCCGCCCCGCGCTCCTGGCCGCCTCTCGCCCGGCCGCCGTCGCGCGCCTGGCCGGGTTGCTTCGCTTCCGGTGCATGCATGGCCGTCGTCGCGCGCCTCGCGCCCCCGCGCGTCTGGTCGGGCCGGTGCATGCCTGGCCGCCGTCGCGCTCTTGGCCGGGCCGCCGCGCTTCCGGCGCCGTTGCGCTGCTGGCCGGGCATGACGGTGGCGCCGCCCCCTCCCCCCACCACCCTGCCTACTCCGGCGTCGATGCTGCCCAGTCGACGGGGTGCTCCGGATCCCCACCCAATCCGCCGCCCCAGCCTCCTCCTCCTCCACTGTCCTCGACGGCGGCGCAGACGAGTCCTCTGCCAAGCGTCGACGCAAGCTCCAGCCCACGCGCGCCGCCGCCGGGGGCGCCATGGTCCTGTTCGCCACCGCCGCGATGCAGCAGCCCGCGGCGTATTACTTCGTCCTCACCGACCCTCTGCTACTGGGCGGCGCCGGCGGCGCGGCGATTTCTGTCGCCAACGGCCTCGCACCCATCGCCGCTGGACAGCAGGGCCTCGTACCTGTCTTCGCTGTCCCGCCGCTGGCGGAGCTGCTATCGGCACCGGCGGCAACCACATGATGCCCCAGGCCACCGCCCTGCATCTTGGTCAACGAAGTGAGCGAGAGGAGGAAAACAATTAGAGGCTGACACGTGGGTCCCATTTCCACCTTACCAAAGTAAAAAATAATTTAGATTTTTTATTTTATTTTACGTTTTATTTGACTGACAAGTGGGACCCATTGTCAAATTAAGTGTTAATTCTCACAACAGGTGGGCCCAAGATGTCAGACCGGCTGTCTAAATCGCTTCAACCAGCGATTTGGGTTTTCTGAAAATTTTTGCGCCAAATGTTGTAAGAAAATGAGATTGAGACAATGACTTGTATCATTCCGTAAATTTTGCACGAAAACAGGTAGTATCTTTACTATTAAAGCTCAGTTGGTGAATGCCTGGTGTCATGCGTTTAAATATTCACAGCAAAAATGCCACCGCCCTCAAAGTTCTCCAACTAACCTCCTGTTGCCCACATAATTCTCTCGCATTCCCTGTACCAGTAGCTTTGTACGGGCACGCACGTCTCTACAAGACACATCTTATGATTTAGTTGAATGCCACCTTTTAGTTTTTACATACATAATAGAGAATATATGTGGTATAGACATATAGTGTATTAATGTGTCACTTTCTCTTAGTTCGGTTAATCTGTGACCATGGGCAAGACAACATTGTGCATAACATGATTCGATAGCCGCCACCTGTATGATTCTTTTTTCTTTTCAAAACATACCTAATGACTACGAAGAGACAATGATCGAGCCATCCTGCAACATACTGTACATTCAGTTTGGTCCAGCCCGAACAAGAATACGCATCAGTTGACTTAGCAATCGGTGTGAAGATGAAATAAAATATATCTGTAATCTGCATGAGTTAAAGATATGATTGAACAGAAATCAAGCAAATTCGATTGGCGAGACCAACTTGTGGTGACTGGGAAAAATATCACAAAATTAAATATAAAACTCGTAAATCGGCACTAATCATCACGAACAAAAAAATTACAAACAATAATATCACTAACCAATTGATCATGGGACATGTCGAAAAAGAAAACAAATTGATCGTGTCTCGGTTTATTGTTGTACATGGAAGTAATCCAAAGAACTCGATAACCTCATTCAATGAAATCTAACTGAATATATATTTGGTAATGTGGACGTTCTAATCGTCAGGAGAGAATGTCTAGTGTACTTTTTATCTTCAAAAGAATCATTTTCATCATCTAGCATCTTAACCTTGTAGATAAAGCAGCCTGATTAGCACATATCGCATCAAACGGACTAAACCATTATCATTGTCTAGCATCATAGCTGGTAGTTACATATTTTTCAGTGAACTCTAGCCTGGAAAGGATCAACCAACATCAGAATATCCTACTCTAACTAACCAGCCCGGGTCGACGCCCAGTCGGCCTCGTCGAGCTCCTCGTTCATGCGCTGCACGCCGGACTTCGTCCTGGCCGTCGTCGGGCCGGCGGACGCAGCGTGTTGGATTTGCGTCAGGAGTAGCCGGAGAGGAGAGTTGTGGCATCTAATACTTATTACATCCCTAATAAAATGTAATATGAAAATTTCTCCACTATACAACAGAAAAATAGCCCTATATAGCTACAAGGAGTATTTTCTACTGGACAACACACAACAGCATGTGCAAGAGCTAATCACCTTCTACAGATCTCTTGTAAGATTTTGTTAAACAGGGTGATCAGGAGCGAACCCCTTGCCTTAGTTCTGGCTTCTTCTCTCATCCGTCTATGTTCGTCTCGACCCCCCATGCTCCATCACTCATTCACTCCTGCTCATAAAAGCATCACACTTAGAGTTTTAGTTCTAGAGCGTACCAGTAAAAAGAAAATAGAAAACATGAACTATATTACGGTTGAAAAACAATTTAAAACTAATACTCCTTGAATATTAGCATTACAGGAAACTGCATTAGGCCGACATGTATTTTGAGCTGCAAGTTTCTATCGAATCTGCGCCAACCACTACCGGAAAATCGAGATTTGCCGTGTGAACCAATCTTTGCCGTGAGCAGTCCGGACTGCGGAACACGGCAAAGAAATATATGCCGTGCGAGGATACAAGGACTCACGGCAAAGAAATAAATCACGGCAAACAAAAACGACAACACACGGCAAAGAAAACCACACGGCAAAACGTGAATAATGCACACGGCAAAGTCAGCCCTCTCGGCAAAGATTCTTTACCGTGTGTCTTACCATTTGTCACGGCAAACAATTTGACCAAAATTTGCCACCGGTCCTCAACATTTCACGGGAAAACATTTCCCGTCGCGCGCATCGTTCCCGCGTCCTAAAAAAATCGCGGGAACCTCTTTGCCGTGAGGGCAGCACGAGGCGCACGGCAAATAAAATCTATGCCGTGTGTTCTGTACCTCGGCTCACGGCAAAGATAATCTTTGCCGTGTGCACTTGTCCACAGCACACGGCAAACAATTAATTTCCCCCCTCTTCCATTTTCATCGTTGTTTCCGTAGACTTGTTTTGTTTCATTTCTTGTTAATGCTTATAATACACTGATTTACTTGAATCAATTATGTTTTTGATTATTTATATAACCCTCCGGTGGTAGTGCGGGCCGCATGCGTCGTCGCAACCTTGATAGTGGAACCGGCGCCGAGAGGGGTAGACGCATTAGGGCAAAGCACTCAACATAGGTACTCAGCATAGATGAGAACACACACATGAAATAAGTCCAATGCAAGCTTTGTTGGGATTCCGACGCTCCGGACCCCCGCTACGGCGAAACCCTAGACCCGCTGGAAAAAAGTCCAGCCTGTCGATCTACCCCTTTGACCGGCGCCGAGAGGGGGTAGACGCATGAACTTTTTTGCTTCTTTGTGTTAGGTTGGTACATAGGACCAATGGGAACCAACATTCCATGTGTTCCGTCACATGATTCCGTGCCCGGCACCCGAAACGGGAGTTTCCACCTTAAGTGTCGGAACTTAGTACGGAGTAGGTAGGGTTCGTGATGCGGGTCGCACCTCGGAGCCGTATCTTGGTTCCCGCAACCTACCAACACACTCTTATACATATATTAGGTACCAATGCAAGCTTTGTTGGGATTCCGACGCTCCGGACCCCCGCTACGGCGAAACCCTAGACCCGCTGGAAAAAAGTCCAGCCTGTCAATCTACCCCTTTGACCGGCGCCGAGAGGGGGTAGACGCATGAACTTTTTTGCTTCTTTGTGTTAGGTTGGTACATAGGACCAATGGGAACCAACATTCCATGTGTTCCGTCGCATGATTCCGTGCCCGGCACCCGAAACGGGAGTTTCCACCTTAAGTGTCGGAACTTAGTACGGAGTAGGTAGGGTTCGTGATGCGGGTCGCACCTCGGAGCCGTATCTTGGTTCCCGCAACCTACCAACACACTCTTATACATATATTAGGTACCAATGCAAGCTTTGGTGGGATTCCGACGCTCCGGACCCCCCGCTACGGCGAAACCCTACACCCGCTGGAAAAAAGTCCAGCCTGTCGATCTACCCCTTTGACCGGCGCCGAGAGGGGGTAGACGCATGAACTTTTTTGCTTGGTTGTGTTAGGTTGGTACATAGGACCAATGGGAACCAACATTCGATGTGTTCCGTCACATGATTCCGTGCCCGGCACCCGAAACGGGAGTTTCCACCTTAAGTGTCGGAACTTAGTACGGAGTAGGTAGGGTTCGTGATGCGGGTCGCACCTCGGAGCCGTATCTTGGTTCCCGCAACCTACCAACACACTCTTATACATATATTAGGTACCAATGCAAGCTTTGGTGGGATTCCGACGCTCCGGACCCCCCGCTACGGCGAAACCCTACACCCGCTGGAAAAAAGTCCAGCCTGTCGATCTACCCCTTTGACCGGCGCCGAGAGGGGGTAGACGCATGAACTTTTTTGCTTGGTTGTGTTAGGTTGGTACATAGGACCAATGGGAACCAACATTCGATGTGTTCCGTCACATGATTCCGTGCCCGGCACCCGAAACGGGAGTTTCCACCTTAAGTGTCGGAACTTAGTACGGAGTAGGTAGGGTTCGTGATGCGGGTCGCACCTCGGAGCCGTATCTTGGTTCCCGCAACCTACCAACACACTCTTATACATATATTAGGTACCAATGCAAGCTTTGTTGGGATTCCGACGCTCCGGACCCCCGCTACGGCGAAACCCTAGACCCGCTGGAAAAAAGTCCAGCCTGTCGATCTACCCCTTTGACCGGCACCGAGAGGGGGTAGACGCATGAACTTTTTTGCTTCTTTGTGTTAGGTTGGTACATAGGACCAATGGGAACCAACATTCCATGTGTTCCGTCACATGATTCCGTGCCCGGCACCCGAAACGGGAGTTTCCACCTTAAGTGTCGGAACTTAGTACGGAGTAGGTAGGGTTCGTGATGCGGGTCGCACCTCGGAGCCGTATCTTGGTTCCCGCAACCTACCAACACACTCTTATACATATATTAGGTACCAATGCAAGCTTTGTTGGGATTCCGACGCTCCGGACCCCCGCTACGGCGAAACCCTAGACCCGCTGGAAAAAAGTCCAGCCTGTCAATCTACCCCTTTGACCGGCGCCGAGAGGGGGTAGACGCATGAACTTTTTTGCTTCTTTGTGTTAGGTTGGTACATAGGACCAATGGGAACCAACATTCCATGTGTTCCGCCACAGAGCAAGGCGCCGTATCAGCGGGGGGCCGCGACCCTCCCCGATCTTCCTTACGGCTCACGTCACACGCTTCTCGTTCCTACCGGGGCAAGGTACATCTAATTATTCATGTTCAATTTTTGTTTTTTCACTTGTGTTTTGACCCGCTAACCATACTAATTTTGATTTTTTCATTGTGTAGATCGTTTGAGTACGTGCCTGCTAAGGCCAAGGGACAGCGTACCTACTCGAGCATCCTTGGATGTCTTGTGCGCAAGTTCTTCCCTGGGATTGTCACCCTCCCAGATGGTACCGCGAGTGTAGCTTGGACGTTCAAGCATTACACCTACGCGGAGGATCCCGAGGACGAGGAGGCGAACATGGCGGAGAAGACACTCCGCTACTTCTGGGTAAGTTTGCTTGACTTCTATAAATCCTAGATTTCACTAGTGGCTTTAACCCTATTCTACCTATGTGCATGCTTGCAGAACTACTTCTCCTACCGGCCGGAGCACGAGGCCCAGTGCACGGCGGTCCTTGTGGAGATGGCCTCCAAGATGGTGAGGGACATGCACTACGAGGCTCGGGTGAACAGTGTCCGCAATTGGTACGCCGAGAAGAAGATCAAGATCGACAAGAAGCGTGCCCGGGACATCTTGATGCAGCCATGGCAGTACCTGCAGGTAGCCGCATTTCTATATTATCGATTTTGTTGACCGCCATGTAATATCGTTAATATGTGTGTTATGTGTATGTAGGTGCCTCCTCCCTACGTTGGTAACAATTCTGAGTGCCACCTCGCGATGGTAGCGTGGTGGACTAGCAAGGAGTACCTCAAACTCCACGAGGAGGGGAAGGCAAAGCGGGCGTACAACAAGGGTGGAACACACCGCCAAGGCAGCCGCAACCTCTACCAATGCGTGCAAAATGAGGTGAGCAAATCCATTATTTAGTCCACCTAAGTTCGTGCTCTCTTTTGCAATATTTCCTGCTTTTCACCTATGTTCGTGCTCTCTTTGCAGAAAGCGAAGACCGGCGTAGAGCCCTCGCCCTTCGCCGTTTGGTCAAAGTTCCGGAAGCTGGATGAGCCGGATCCTGACACGGGGTCGTTGTGGATCAACCCTGGCGCCGAGCTCCGGAGCACGGGGTACACGGCGAAGTTTAAGGAGCGCAACGGTGAGGATGCTGACCCTCTCACCAGTCCACTTGACGTCGAGGCTATCGTGCTTGCGGGGGGAGGCAAGGGGAATGGCCGGTTGTGGATAGGTGACGGCTACGTTGACCCTCGCACCGTCCCGTCCCTACGCCAGGTCCGCCGTGGGAGGGCGCCTGGTGCGCCTGCTGTGGAGACCCGCCCACGAGTTTCGGGTCTGGTTGTCGACCAGCTCCGGGAGCAGGTTAGTCAGCAGCAGGTGCTCTTTGAGCAGCAGCAGGAGCAGATCCGACAGCAGCAGGAGCAGATCCGGCAGCAGCAGGAGGCGTCCAGGCAGATGATGGAGTGGATGACGGCCAACATGCAGCGCTTGGCTCCTGCGGACGGGACTCTTGCTTTTGCTCCACCGACGTTCCCATGGGTATGTCGTCAAACTTGTCATTCTATCCATCTTACTGTTCTAACTTAGTTATCTTTGTAATGCGAGCGTTTTTCCATGTTGTAGATGGTTCCAGGATCGGCGGGTGGATCTCACTCGATGGCGCCGCAGCCGCCGCCTGGTGGTCAGGACGATCCGGAGCAGCAGCCCCTCTTCACAAACCCTTCCGTTGTCCGGAGGCTTCCGTGGGTATGCTCGCATGACTCTTTCTCCGAAGTTTTAGTCCGCTTTCTTTTCATACCAATGCCATTTCCACCTAGTTGTCGAACTTATCATTTTCTTGCAAACGTGTAGGATCAATGGGAACCTTCTCAGCCGCAATGATGTTGAGGACCTACTCCGTCGCAGAAGGATCAGGTTAGTTACCATTTGAACTTGCTGCCACTCATTCAAAAACTTACTTCATGTCTCACTTAGATCGACATAGCCAATCAATGAATCTTCAATGGTCACTTGTGTCTTTTTGTTTATCACATAGAACAACTTGTGTCTTATTGTTTACTACATCTAACTTAGATCAAGTCTTTTGATTTACAACATCTAGACTTGTGCATTTTAACTTGTCATACTCATGATTTTTGTATGAACTTGTAGGAGGATCAACGATGACGTCCATCTTGCCAATCCGTCCATCGTCACGGAGTTCATGTGCTATGTGCTGTTTGAGACTATGTGTTGTTTGAGAATGTGGAGTTTGAACTATGTTGAGTTCATGGTTGTGAAGTTAATGTTGATTTTAGTCGACGAGCTATGTTTGTACTATGTGGATGCTATGTTTGTGGTGTTTGATCTTGTTTATATATGTTTGATCATGTTTATCATCTGTGACGATTATCGTCTGTGAATTTTCTGTAAACTGTAGGGATTTTTGCAAAAACAGCAAAAATCTGTGACATTATGGTCACTTTGCCGTGTAAAGGCACACGGCAAAGGCCTGTACCGTGCAGCTGCACACGGCAAAGCCCACACGTGGCGGCCACCTGTGCTCCTGGCATGTTTGCCAGGACCATATGGTCAATATGCCGTGTGTTTAGGGCAAGCACACGGCAAAGAGCCGATGCAGGCATCCTGGACGAAGCGTCTTTGCCGTGCGTCTTGGTGGAAGGATCACGGCAAAGACAGCGTCTTTGCCGTGCGTCTAAGGCCGCGGTTCACGGCAAAGATTTAAACTTCGCCGTGCGGCCAGCTAGACACTCACGGCAAAGATTTAAACTATACCGTGCGTCTGGTCTTTTACACACGGCAAAGAGGTGGTCGCCGTTTGACCCTCCTCCGACATCTTCTGACACATTTATTGTGCCGTCGAGTATAGGAGGCACACGGCAAAGTCTTTGCCGTGATTGTTTGGGAAAAGCGCACGGCAAAATTCTTTGCCGACGCGTATTATGCCGTGTGGGGTTTGCCGTGCGAGTCATCACGGCAAAGCGTTTGCCGTGTTCCGAAACACCTTTGCCGTGTCTTCTGGCCTCACGGCAAAGACGCTGTTTCCGGTAGTGAACACTGTGCAATTCAAGACGTCAATAACAATAAATCATGCTATCTCCACTGCAGTGCTTCCTCTTGCTGCGCCTCCACGACGCAACTCCCCCACCCGGGTAAACTGGAGCTGGAGCTCCAAGCTCCTCTGCAACATCTAGTACATGTATACCTCATTGATGCACCTAAGAGAAAATCACCACTTTATCTAAAAAAGAGAAAAGTACCAGTTTAATGAAATAGAAGATGACACAATCTCACCAAGTCACCATCACCAAGGCTTGACCTGACGATTCTAAATATACATGTGTTGGCGAAGATTAGATAGAAACTTGCACAGTGTTGGCGCAAATTTATTGTTCGCTGTTTGAAGAAGACCCTTGACCTGACGATTCTAAATACATTGAAGAAGACCCTATATCGTTGGCTTTCCCGTTTGAAGAAGACCCTTGACCTGACGATTCTAAAATTGGTTCAAGAACAGAGTACCTCGTGCAGCAGTCCACTGAATCGGGATGGAGGTGGCTGAAGGCACTCCGGGGCGGCGTCTGACGGAACGGCGCCCTGCGGGAAGGCCCTCCGGGCGGTCGCTTGCGGGAGCAGTAGGCGAGACGGCGCTGCAGCGGCCGGCGGGCAGGTGCTCCGGGATGTGAATTGGAGCGGCGGCTGGCGGGAAGGTGCTGCGGCGGCCGACTGGCAGGTTCTCCGGGAGGTGTCTTGGGGCGGCGGCCGACGGGAGCATATACGACGGTAGGATCATCAGGTGAAATCAGGGCGAGGGAACGGGATGCAGACGGAGATTTCGCTTTCACGGACGCTAGGGCACAGATTGCGCGAGAAAATCGGTTTCCATCGCGAGCAAAACGGTGTGCAGGGTACCCGTGGCGCTTCATCAAAGTCGGCAGAACTTTTTCCTGCCGGGTCGACAGGATCGATCTGGACCGTCGGGCCGATCTAACAAGTCATCGATGTGTTAATGACTCTCAGATTTGAGTAAGTGGAGATGATCCAATGGTGCTGGTTGTTCTGGGTACAATAACTTTGGTGGACATATGAAAGAAAATGTTCTCTTTTACTAGTAGCCGTGCACGTGCACGCACGTCTTTAAGATATATAAATGTCATTTCTTGTTTAGTGACTTTTGTTACAGTAGCGATAATTTCAAACGTATATCGATGATAACATAGTATGCATACACGTTGCATCATTTTAAATCCACAAAGCAAAAAATAATAATTGTAATGTGCATAAATATTACAAATCAACAGAAGTTGAAAGTGATAATTAAAAACCAAATTCTAAATAACATAACATCATCCATTATTTTATTTCATGAAGATCCGTCTCTTTATTATGCAATCAATTCCTCATTTCAAGTCAGGAATATTGTTTATCGCCTCATTGTCTTCATACTTCAGAATATGGATTAAAAATCGCCTTTTAACTCCAAATCATTCTACATATGCATGATATACAACATTGTCATACAAGGTCATGCATGTTTAAAGTGTAGAAATAAGAATGCACTGAAAATATTCACCATGGCTATCGGAGAAAAGGACGCTTCATTGTACCATGAGTACATTAGATTAAAAACTAAATACTCAGAGAGAGCACTGCATTCATATGAAATGTCACACTGAGCGATTGAAGAAATCAAGCAGGATTGTATTTAAGTGAAAAGCACTGCATTCGGGTCAATTGCCATAGGAAGATTCTAATCTTCAAAGGAACCCAGATCTGCCAGATAACATCAAAGTGAGGCAGCGCGGTTCCTTGGCTCAATTTTAGCTAGAGGGACTTGACGGAGAAACGCCCGACGGTTCCAGCGTCCAGGTGAATTGATGCTTTCGGGTCATCTCGAGCTTTTCAACATTGTTCTGCATAGGGGGTAAATAGATCGTTATTCTGATCAATGCAATAGGCATGACCGCATGATACACACAGGTCCATGGAAGAATACACAAAGCCTGAAATTCATTGATGTTGTTCAACATAGAAGCTGGAACAATTATTGTGTACGTACATTTGTTGTAATTTGTCAAAACTAAAGCACAAAGGTTTTAATATTGATCTATTAGTAGTATATTTCATTGCAATTTTACATCCTCCTGGATTAATCAACTACATGAAAGATCACATATCCACGCTATGATGATGAGTTTTAGAACTAATCATCCAGAAAAAACAAACGAACAACAAACACTTACAATGCGCAACGGGGACACACACAAAACATGTTACTCTTTGGTGCAGATCTGCAAAAACAAATTAAATAGTTTCAGGATTCAAATAAAACAAAGACAGTCATAATTAACCAACGAAATAAATAGAATAGGAAGAAGTGAGACTGAGGAGATAACCTGCTTGAATGGCCACTTCATTTGCACGCAGCAACCGGCTACCGCATGAAATCGCTCTGCACCTTGGTGCATCTTATGCTTACTATACCACACCACATTCTGCTAATAGGCTATAGATATATCTAGCAGTAAATCTATAGATATATCACCTATGCAGTAATAGGCTAATAGCAGTTACATGATATTCCATGACAGTATGATCGGAACACTTTTACTGCTACGAATTTTACTGTCACTTGTGTGTAGAATACGTATGCTTTGCTGCAAATGTTTCTGTACTGCCACAAGGTGCAAAGGCGACCAAATTTGAACCAAACCAAGTGTACGCAGCCAACTTATGTAATGAAAAGTTAGCAAACACAAGTAGGCATGTAACATGGATAACCCATCAGAATTGGAGAAGCACAAGTACTTACACGAAAAAAATGATTTAAGAGCTTATGGAAGGAAAGACACTGAGCAATTGTATATATAACCAAGCAACGTCATGTCATGATCATCAGACTGTGCCAAATAAAACCATCCAAAGTACAAGCAATTTTTTACCTTATCAGACAAAGGAATCACGATGTAGGTAGATGGGCCGTTGCTACAGGCATCAAGGTGTGGGAGTGCTTCAGCGATGCACCCTTTAATCGAGTTAAATAAAGATCTATATGCATGCCTAATTGAATACCTTCCCATCCTCCCTTGACCTGAGTGGCAGCCGGGTGCGGGAGGAGCACACGGAGAGGCCAATTCGAATCTGACAACGATGCAGATCGAGGGTGGCACGCATCAGCAGCGTGGGCAGCGGTTTCTTGATTGGAGTGGCCATATGCACGCGCCACCATGTCGTCCTCGCCGGAGGAATAAGCCTCCACCACGATCATGGAGTCGCCACCGCTTGCCCCTTCGTGGTCGCCCCCGACCCTCCGTGCTCCCGCTCTATTAGGAGATTGGCGTTTGCTTTTTGGATCGGGGCTTAATCAGGGGGGATCGAGATCAGAGATCGCGTTGGGTTGAGATTTTGCTATGAGCGAAGATTGCGCGAGGAATTAACTGAGTTTCCTAAACTAAACATCACGAGGGAAGGGCACCGTGCGAATGGGGTACGCGTAGCGCTGCACAGTTCGGCAGGAAAATGTTCTGCCGGTCGACAGTATTGATCTAGGCCGTCGGTCCTCGCGCGTCATGATTAAACCTGCCTGTATCGTTCGATTTCATTGAGTGGGCATGATCCAAGCACGCTGGTTGTTCTGTGTACGATTGTTTTGGTGGATGTAGGAAAGATTAAGTTCTCTCTTTTATAAGTAGTGGAGATAAGTAGTAGAGAAAAAGCGAGGGCAGCAATATGGAGGCCGGGCTACATGTAGCCCGGTATCCACACCATCCGTTGCTGCGTCGCGATCTGGTCTGGTTCTATTATTATATTGTGGCCAGCGGATACGGTTGTGGAAATAAGATGTGCCGGCGTATAGATCGGGCGTATGTGCACGGCGTGTACATGAGCCAGATGGCTCGTACATGATGAGCAGGCACAGGAAAAATTCGAAAGGAGGGGACAGAATCAACCTCGGTACATGATATGATCATGCGCTGAGTTAATGAGGGTAGATGTCTTGACCTGAACAAAGGATGTGGGAGAGTGGGGGCGGCGGACCCTCCTCTGTCTCAAACGCCATTCCCCTTTAGTGCTCTCTGTCTTCCTCGACACCGGCGGAGGGCGCGTGGTTGCGCCGCCGCACCCAACGCATGGAGGCGTGCAATGATGGATTGGAATTTTTCTTCGACAAGGTTGACTCCAGGTATTTCGTTCGTTGATTTACGCCGCTTAATCTTTTGCTTTGTTGGTAGTTCCAAATGGATCTGGGAGGTAGCAGCTGAGATGTACCTTCTGCTCCTGCTTCCTTGCAGACTTGAATCGCGTGGCTGCGTCGGAGATCTATTGCAGCGGGATGTTGTGGACGAGTCCCATCTTATGGGCATGAAGCCTACTTTGTGTGTTGAATCGTCCGAATTTATGGCTGCCATGGAGGCGTCGCTCGTTCTGCCGGTAGTTGCTGGCGATGCGTCTCTTATTTTCCCCGCACCTTGCAACTCTGGCGTAGGGTTGGCCAAGCTGCATCCCGGACCGCCCTGCATCACCTCAAGTAGAACAACCGTCGTTGGATGTAAACGATCGAGGACTTCAAGCGATGATGGCAACACTACAATTGACGACGGAGAGGAGGTCGACTCGGCGTCAAAACCATTTAACTCTGACGAAGTACATGGCTGGACAAGAAGGTAATGCGCTAACACACAAATGGTCTAGTTGTTTTTGGGGTATAAATTTTTGGTATGATAATAATTTTTTTCTGTACGTTAGTTAATCAGGCAGGGAATGGTGGGAAAATAAGATGCTAGTGGATGTGACATGTACCGTTGTTTAGAAAGAAAGATAAAAATTCTAGTGTCTGATTTCTTTGGATGCGTTGTAGTTTCCATGTTGGTCAGCTTGCTTCGAGCCTGTGACCACTGAGATGGTAGTAGCAGAAATAGTCTGAGCAGTTATGTAATAAAAATGTTGCATTTCTGCCCCTGGGCTGTGCGATTTAAAGACTGCAGATAGTTCTGGTAGGTGTTTTTCTGGTGCGTTACTCAATTTAAATTTGGTGAAGATTTCTGCATCCAGATCATGGAAAAGTGTGCCGGATATAAATTCTTCATTTATTTGAGATTTGCAATGCGAAATCCGAACTCGTTGTCGGTAAATATTTTATGAAAGAAACATGAGGGAAAATGTAATTGTGACCATAACCATGCATTTGTGCTATTTTCCCTTTTTTTGTGCTGACAGATCTGATGGGAGTGCTAACTAGTGAGGTCCCAGCTATGTAATATTTTGGATATCAAGCTTTGGCTACTGTTAATCGTACGAACAATTGGCGATGTGATGAGTATCTTATTAATCCAGACCAAACATTTAGTAGCCTTTTTTATTAGAGCGACAGCATTACTAGATAAATTATTGAGTTGTATCTATTATTTTTAAGATGGACATGGGGGTAAAAATAATGGTAATCAATCCCCTTTTTCTTGCAACTGTTTATGCTAATCCATAACCACTGGTTGAGAGCGTGGATTAGTGGAAAGATGTATGAAAAAACGAACCGGTTTTATGGGTTTATCCATCTGTCGGTCAGTGTGTACCAATTTACCTGTTTTTCCTGATGATGTGTTTTTTAGGCTGTCTAGTTGTGGTTTGACATGTTGCTGATATGGTCAGGGTGCGGGTTGGGCGGGTGGACGAAGACTGGGATAGGAACCCTAACCGCAAGAGTGCTCTTGAAACGTCTATAATGGATTATGTTGATCGCAAGACTGGGCTGGTTGTTAACCCAGCCGTTGGTACAGCGTTTGACAGTGTGCAGGAAGC
The DNA here is from genome assembly GCA_012064385.1 of Puccinellia tenuiflora. Classification (NCBI taxonomy): domain Eukaryota; kingdom Viridiplantae; phylum Streptophyta; class Magnoliopsida; order Poales; family Poaceae; genus Puccinellia; species Puccinellia tenuiflora. The sequence goes on from QRDG01000187.1 coordinate 308,375, forward strand.
ATATGATTTTTACAACTTATACTCCTGGGAAACTGGTTTTGGTGTGAAGTGCAAAGAGCCGGGCTGAACGTGCACCGCATCAAGTGCATGCAGGAGATTGTGTGTGGATGTGCGGTGAGATTAAGTTGTTGCTGATTTTCGTTTGTGTTGTACTGAATTAGTCATTTGTATTATTGTGGGTGTAGCGAAGCTTAAGTTGCTTCCCGGATTTGCAGGGTAAACCATTGAGAGAGAACAGCCGATCGGCAAGATGTGGCTGCACAGCTATGATCGATTGCTCCGTAGTGATGACAATGGATGGTATGTGTCAGAACACAAGTCAGCCCACAATCACAGATTGTCAAAGACGTGCGGCGAGAAGCTACACTGGCAGTCACACAGGCATATAGACAGGTACACGAGGGATTTGGTGAAGCAGCTCAGGGAGAACAATGTGAGTCTAAGCAAAGTTTACAGTATCATAAGTAGCTATTTCGGGCGGTCAGAGAATGTGCCATTCACAAAGAGAAGCTTGAAGAATCTGTGTGGGAAACTCAGCCGTGAACACTCCGATGACGATGCAACAAAGACTATTCAGATATTCCACGAGATGAGATCGGTGGATCCAGAATTCGCCTTGTGCAGTTGGATGATGAGAGCAGGGTTAAGACATTGATGTGGACATCAGGCAGGAGTTTAGAACTCTTTAAGTGCTTTGGTGATGTGGTCACGTTCGATACAACATACAGGACAAACTTGTACGATATGCCGTTCGGCATATTTGTTGGCGTCAACAATCACTTTCAGAGTGTGATATTCGGGGGAGTCTTGTTACGCGAGGAAACTGTTGATACGTTCAAGTGGTTGTTTACCGAATTTTTTCGTATGATCGGTGGGCCCCAACCAAAGACAATTCTAACAGGTTAGTGGCATGATTTGCTAGTGCTGCCATTGATATAGATAGTTATGGATTGTTTAATTTGTTTTGGTTTCTGCAAAATGTTTTTCATGCTATACGTGTAGACCAAGCCCGGGCGATGGAGGTGGCCATATCAGCAGTGATGCCAAACACAACGCATCGGTGGTGCAAATGGCATGTATTGCGAAAAGCTAAAGAGCATCTTGGTACTTTATATGGCAAGACATCTGAGTTCAAGTCGGAGCTCCATAAACTGGTTAACACAATGCTAACTGAGTCAGAGTTTGAAGGGGGTTGGGATACCATGCTTGACAGGTACAAAGTCCATGAGAATCCGTTCCTGACACAGATTTACGAAGTACGCCATCGATGGGCAAAGCCTTACTTCAAAGGAGTTTTCTGTGCAAACATGACCAGCACACAGAGGAGTGAGAGTGCCAATCACATGCGGAAAACATACATCCCACCAGGGTGCTCGATGCACCTATTCGTGAAGCAGTACGAGAAGCTAATGTTTGACAGGGATTCAGAGGAGAGCTACCAGGAAAGAAGGACCTCACTGGTGATCATTCTTGTTAACTTGTAGATGAATATGAAAAACGCTCGTGAAAACCTTCTCATTACCTGGTTGCTGATTGGGTTTGTTTTGCTTGTCTGTTTCCAGGGTGGTGTTGTCCTGAAGGTTAACATCCCACTAGAACGACACGCCAGTGAGATATACACCAGGTCCATGTTTGAGAGGTTCGGTGAGAACCTTTACCACCCAGGGTCATATATTTTGGATGAAGTCATACCAGGCAAGCAGTACCTAGCTAATCACATAAGAGGGGCTGCTAGGGAGAAGTGGTGTAAGGTGTCGTACCAGGTGGACGTTAGCGATTCAGGGGACGAGTATTTTTGCGAATGTGGGAACTATAAGCACTCTGGCCTACTATGCTGTCACATCCTAAAGGTGCTATCTGGGAATGTTTTTTACTGATAAATCTGTTTTCACTGGTGTTTATGGTGAAGATTATTCGTTTACATTCGTCATTCATTCTTACAGGTTATGGTCAGGAATGATGTGCCTGCAATACCAGCGAAGCATATAATGAAGCGTTGGACAAAAGATGCCAGAGACATCCTGCCGGATGAGTTCCTGAGGTATCAAAAGGATCAAGGTCCACTGCATAGTGCAACATACAGGCATTCCAAGCTGTACCGAGCGGCACTTGATATCGTGCAGCTGGGTGACTCCAATGTTGAAGCATACACTATGGCGATGGAAAAGATGGCTGAATTCAGCAAGTGTCTCGCAAAAGTTAGCATTGTTAAGGATGGGATGAGCCTGGAGGAGAGGTCAAAGCTGAAACATGATGCCGTTGTTGGTGCTGTCGATCTAGCAGAGCCAGCGATTTCTGAGGACCGGAATTCACGGAGGAGTACAACGATACATCCTCCAGAGAAGAAACGTCCAGGAGGTTCAAAATGTGGTCGGCCAACTACAAGTAGAGACAAGCCCCCGTACGAGAAGCCATTGAAAAGGTCCATATTTTGCTCAATATGTCGTAAGCCAGGTCACAAAAGCACTACTTGCCCCGACCGTGGGGATGTACCTAAAACCCCAAGGAAGACACCCAGGTGTTCATCTTGCGGGCTAACAGGCCATCGGCGGGACACTTGCAGCAAGCCACTGGTTTCCTGTCTCATATCCACCCTCCCCCCAGAAGTTGAGCACGACAATTGAGGGTCCTTCCTCTTAGAGTCGACACAAAATTTTATGTTTTTTGTTTTTCGGCTGACCTATTCGAAGATGTCATTAATATATGAAGATATCGCAATTGTTCTGAAATGTACCAAACCACTGCCGCATTATCATGTGACTTTAGCACTCGTTAAAAATCAGTTTGATGATACGATCGTGATCATTGCATATGTTAGCCTTTTTTTTTTTTTGGACAGTACACAGATATATTATGGTGTCCGGGTGGAGGGGAAGTTTTCTGGACTTGCGCATGTTCGTCGTGCAGTAAAAAAAGGTATGGATGCCTATTTAGAGGTTGGTTTCCTGGGTTTTTATAAATCCGGCACTGTTCCCTGCAACGAAAAAGATCCATGTAACAAACAACCGTTGTAAGGTTATATGTTGTTCTGGACGCGTTGTGCAGGATCTGCTTGGCAAAATGATCGGGGAGAGGTTCAGCGTTCTTATATAGACGATCGAAGATGAGCAACGGTCACACGCTGATAAACCAGTGCTGATCGCCAACGGGAGGAAAACCGTGGGCCACGGCACGGTGAACGTCTGGTACATGCCCAACGGCTATGTCTTGCTGGCCCATCTTCGGTGCTATGATTTGGCCCAGATATAACGGCAGGATGAGGCCTACATGATGGGCCACGGACAGCATTGGATTCGGGCGCAGGTGTGCTGGCCCTTGAAGGGCAGAACATGTACCACCAACAATACGTCCGGCTATACGCGTTGCTACGGATCCAGTGCAGCGAATACATCGAGGAACCGACACTGTGGCACAGATCGCGACTGCGAATGAGTGGTGGAGATACCGAGCTACATGTAGCTCGGCCTCCAAATGGACTTTTCGAGAAAAAGCGCGCTAACTTCTCTGATCCGCATGTGGCGTTTGTTACACATTTTTACGGAGAGTTTGTTATATGCTTCGTCCTTTATCCGTTCCGAAGTGTTTGTTTATACACGTCCTATTGCAGTTATAATCCCTAGACTAGAAACTCTCTCCCCGAGTGAATCGTGAAAATCAGGTGGTCCTCGTTTTTCTGGTTCGTACGTTACGGCCTAATCAAAGGAGTTTTTCTTAAGGAAGCAATTGTTTTTAGTTAGGAAATCTATCACGTATTGTTAGCTAGGAAAGCAACAAGAGCTGTTGCTTTCTTTGCGCCGCTTGCATGGCTCGTGATGCGGAGATGTGAGTCGTACAACGTAATGTCGAGCTCGATTGAGTTCACCGCCCCCACGTTGCGACCGGTGATGTTCATCGCGCTCCATACACCGCGCGGCGTGGCTCCTGCTCATCCTTGCCGTCGTGGGATGACTCACGTTGACCTTCAGGGTATTCTCTCGTAGCTCACCTACGTTGAACGCCACCTACAGCATGGCGTTCGGCAAGGACCAATAGGCACTCGCACTACATCACAAACTCGAATTTGAGATACTCTAAAGTGCCTCAAAAAGTCAAAAAAAATGCCTTTAAAGATTTTTTGAGGCAAAAAAAAAATGCCATATTTACCCTGGTAGGGAAAGGTTTTTTAAGGCACAAATCATTAGTGCCTCCAAAGGTGACCTTTTGAGGCACTTTGGAGTGCCTCAAATAGTATACCTTTTGAGGCACTTTGTAGTGCCTCAAATAGTATACCTTTTGAGGTACTTTTCTTTGCCTTCAAAAGTATACTTTTTGAGGCACTCTAAAGTGCCTCAAAAAGTATACTTTTGAGGCAAATTGAAGTGCCTAGTAAAGTACACATAGAAGGCATTTTCTAGTAGTGCCTTCAAAGATCCCTCATCACAGACTGATAAGAAGCTTCCTTGATTCCACTGATGAGGGTAGGTTCCACCTCCAGACCACGCTCCGCCTCTCCCTCAGCCGCCATGGTGATGCTAGAGAATGATGGAGAACCTAATGGAGGGCAAGAAGCCAATAATGGTCAGGAAGCCAATGGAGCAGGTAGTGGTACTGAGAAGAAAAACTATTCAAAACATTGCAGTTTGGACATTGCAGTTATTCTGGAGTACCATGCTTACTCCAAGTCTAAGTACAGTAATACTCAAAGTGCTAAAACTTAATTGTTCTTATAATCTTATTCAGTTTAGAATGCACACTACTCATGTTGCCCTCACTCCCAGAACAATACTAGTAGTGGACATGAAGCAATACGACAAGATTCAAATTATTACACATGTACATTTGGTTTAACCAAAACCATGATTAGACGTCAAAATATTTTGCAGAAAAAACACGGTACAGGGTCTTGAGCTATTGGCAAAATATGAGAAGTACAAAGAGTATACTGGACAGTAGGCACAACTAATCTGAATTCATGATGGGCACTACAGCTTTGTTACTTGTTAGTTGATTCTTCAAAGAAAGAGAGAGCCTATACAGACTACAATTAATTAACTCGGAGTTGCTTAGAACGAACACATCGTGTGCAACAATTGTCCCCAAATCAAAGTTGAATGGATAGTATGATTAAGCAACCTGTAGAAAAGTATCTGCTCAGGGAGCAACATGACGTCAACATCTTCCTATACACATGTTAGCTACCAATGTTCAGGCCTCAACTGTTTTGTTACAGAAAGTACATGAAAGAAGAATACTTCTTAAATTTACGGAGACGGGGGAGGGAGAAGGCTAACCTGGTCAACTAAAGCCCTTGCCAATGGAATATCTGGGTCAGTAGCTCCTTCATCGAGTCCAACTGTATAACATCTAGTACCCTTCTGTCATGTTTAAGCAAAGTAAATTTATCAATTGACACAGGGCAAGCATAGCTTGATCAGTCACATAATATTTAAATACTACAAGTAGCAAAACAACGACATTTTCATAGCTATAGCAAACGACGGTATTTCCCCTACTTGCCCATAATATTTAAAACAACTACTTATTTGTTGTGCGGTTGAACACTACAAGTTCTTTTTTAGCATTACCCATGACTGTGCAACTAGCCAGTACAATGCATTTCCACACAGAAGCTTGTGGTTACAATTTAGCTAGCTAAACACTATGGTAGAAGGAATTATAACAAGGTAGAGAAGAAAAAACAATTCCAATAATTAGCACGAAGCATTCACTTGCAGAGCAAGCATAGCTTGATCAGTCACATAATATTTAAAAACTACAAGTAGCAAACGACGGCATTTTCATCGCTATAGCAAACAACGACATTTCCCATAATTTACCATAATATTTAAAACAACAACTTATTTGTTGTGCAGTTGAACATTACAAGTTTCTTTTTTGGCATTACCCACGACTGTGCAGATAGCCAGTACAATGCATTTCCACACAGAAAGCTTGTGCTTACAATTTAGCTAGCTAAACACTATGGCAGAAGAAAATATAACAAGATGGAGAAGCAAAAACAATTCCAATTATTAGCACCAAGCATTCACTTGCAGAGCAAGCATACTATATCTTACGATGACAGAACAATCTCATTCCAGTAGGTCTGCATGATCCAACAGGTAAGATCCTACAAGGTGCCAATTTAGTAATTAAGAACACCATCAGGAAGCAGCCAACCAAGTACATACTTAAATTTCAGAGAAAATGGCAGGCAACGGATGAACACATGGACTTGGCGTGGCCAAGCAGTAGCTCGGCGACCTATAAGTTCCGATGATCCCTTCGGGCAAGCAATCAATCAAGGAAACACTAGTCTAAGAACTTCAAACGGATCTTGAATATTTGACATTTGTTGGGACACCTGGGTGTAGCTCATTAATTAATCCTTTACAACTTATTGATGGTAACACAAACATAATAAGAAAATATTTATTTGGTCAAATTTGGTAGGAATAAGACAGCAGTCAATGTCGGTACAATCTCTAGTGGCAAATTGCAGTGAATAGCTTTGAATATAGTACATGACTGTTAACTTAATGATCTTGTGGCTAATATTTTGTTTACTGCACATAAGGCATGACCAAAGTTCTGACCAGCTTGTTTTCAAGCTACTAAACATTAAAAGATTATGCATCATCTTGTAGTTTCAGTCATGCTAGTAGGCATCATAGTAATATCAAGTTCATGACATTAACAAACGATAGCGAAAACCAAATACTAAAACCGTGGAACAAATACGCAGTTTTCCGTTGCATGATCATGTCAACATGCACCAAGGTAGAAATCAGGGAGCGGCTAATATAGAACACAAGGAACTAGGTCTGAAAATTGATGCGGCATTGGACCATCGGACAACTGCCTCTGTAGTCCTGCACTTAAGAGGAAATATACCGAACACCTGAAGGTCACCATTGGAATGAGGGCCGCACGGAAAAGTACAAAAATCCATAGAAAGTTGAATCGCCAAACGGAGACGCGAACACGAAGTACTGAGACCCGAATAGTAAAACTTCTAAAACATCAGAGAAGATGCAGAGGAGGGAGGAGGAGGATAGCACCAATGCGAGGTAGACCTTGTCGCCGATGAGGAGCACGAAGCCGACCTCGTCGAGCGCACCGACGAGAGCGGTGGACTCGGCGCGGTTTCGTGCAGCGTCGGCCTCCTCGCACGCGAGCAGGAGCTCCCTCGGCTCCTTCGCCATCACCTCCGTCCCCGTGTCCCTCCCCATGGCTGCCTACGGACGCGGGCAGGGGCAGCCGGCATGCGACGGCGCTCGCGTGCACGGCAAAGCGGGAGGTGGACGAGGAGCTCATGCTTCTTCGTATTGAGCCGCAGCGACTGCAGGAGTGACGCCGAGAGGGAGTCCATCATCAAGGTTGCAACGGCGGCCATGTCGGCGGGAGATATGACCGGGTCAGTAGGGTTTCATCCGCGCGCGGGGCTGTTGGGATCGAAGAATCGGGGCGGTGGGGATGAGAGAGGAGACAAAGGCGGAGCTGATTCAGTGCTCGACGTAGGGGGAGATCGCCGGAACAACTGGCGACGGCGGCGATGGAGTAGGGGAATCGGAGAGGGCGGGAGCGAGGACAAAGGATGGGGCTCAGGAATTGCCAGATAGGAAGAGACGGGGCTAGGCTAAGGGACTAATCTGCGTAACTTAATTATAATAAGGGGTATTCTGCAACAATTATGACCATTAACGGACCAAACAATTACAGCACTTTTGCTAACTGCCATGTATTAGGGCATTATTAGGGCATGTACAACGCTGAATGCTTAGATAGGCGCTTAAGCGAAATAAAATAATTACTAAAAATCTAATTAAGAGCTAAGCGCCCTACCTGACAACGCGGAGCGCTAAGAAAATACTAAATACGATCGCTAGCGCCTTGGCTTCCAACGCGAGACGCTTGTGCCGGCCTATTCTGACCTTATCATCTCAGCTTTGAGGTAGCAATCTGCGCATGTGCTAGCGCCCGCCGCCGCGCGTGAGTAATTTTTTTGTCCAAGCGCCCGACGCAAAACGTAGAGCCGACGCAAGGCAAAATCCCAGTTTCGGCCGGGAATCGTACTTAACCGCTGGGAATTTTTTCCTAGCATCGGCCTAAGCGCCTCCCATTGTACGTGCCCTTAGCGGCATTTTAGCTAAACTGCCGTTGTTTAGATCTGATCGAACATTGCCGACACTTTTAGGAAAGTGCCTTCAATATCTTTTGGAGGCGATATTGACAAGTGCCGTTGCCGTGGATTGATCGATAGTTAAAGGCAGTTTAACTAACTGCCGATGATTAAGGCTTGATTATCCGCACAAATTGTAATCTGCCGCCTAAACAAACTTTTTTGCGGCACAATGAGAAAATGCCGCAACGAAAGTGCCGGCTATCTTGGGTCGTGGTATAGTGTCGCCCCGGGCCTATCTGGCAGTGGCGGATATAGAACAAAATTGGTGGGGTGCCAAGCTTAAAAAATTCCCTATATATTATACTTAACATTTAGCAACAATTAATCCAAATACTAGCAACATTTAGCAAAATATAGTCCAAAAATTAGTATCTATATAAATTTCTACATTTTTTAGGGGTGCCATGGCACCCCCACTGGATACGCCCCTGCTATCTGGTTCGTCTTCTCGAGTGTTTGTGGCGGTGCAAGAAATGGCTGGGCCACAAAAAACTCGCCTCAACTAAAAGGACAGCCGCCGACCGCTTCGTCCCTTTCCCCTCGCTACAGTTGAGAGAGGCGAAAAGGGAGGCGACTTCTTTTCCTCCGTCGTCGGCCGGCGATTCCTGGGGTTCTCCTCGCCTCCGTCCGCCGCTCCGGCGGCGGGAGGTGGGGAGAACCTCGGGTCCTCGCGTCGGGCCTGTAGATAGCGGTAGGAGTAGTTGTTCTGGCGGCGGCGCTCGGGTGGTGGAGGTGCCGCGGCGGAGAATAAGTTGGCCGGAGCTCCATCCCCACCTCGACGGCGGTTTCCCCGACGTCGACGAGCTCGCGGATGGTGTGGTCTGCGGATCCTCGGATCCGGCAGATCTGGTGATTCTCTGCTCGTTCGGGAGTGGAGATCTGGGGTTCCCTCGATCTGTTGGCTTGGCGTCGGGGCCGGCAGATCGGTTGGGATTTTTGTTCCTCCGGCTCCGTCTGCTCCTCTCTGTTGTCTTCTCCGGTGCAGAGAGGAAGCCGTGTGGATTTGCTCTGGAGATCAAGATCGGGCTCTGTCTTCGGCAGCGTTCGTCGGTGGTTGCTGCAGAGGGCTGGTGGGTTTGCCGGTGGATGATCTGGCACGGCGACGTCCGGTGCTGGATTTGGATGAAGGGTTGGCCTGGCAAGGTTCGTTCATCGCTCAAGGTCCTGCTCCTTGTAGCAGGCGACTACTGGCTTCAATTTTGGTTCTTCCCCGTCCAGTTGATGTGGTGTGTTGGAAGATCTGTAGTCTTCGTCGGTGACCTGCTGTTTGTTTCTGGTCCCGTTCTTCGTCTTGCCTGTAGTGTATCTGTTCTGGTGCTTGTAATCTTTGTAATCCTTTTATGTTGAATATATGCTACTTTCTCAAAAAAGAAATGGCTGGGCCACGGCATGGAGATCACGGTGAACGGCAGCATGGCGACAAGAATCTCTCCACGGTCATCAAGACTGTAAACTTAAGTTTGTAGCTGGCAATGGAAAATGTGTCACGTTGTCCACGCAGATCCCTTCATTTCACAGTCAGTTAATTGATTGGGTCCAGACTGTAACAGATCACGGATCTTTCCTTGCAGCTTGTTTTGCGGCGAATGCTCGTTGTAGTTTTTTTACGGTCAGATGTTCATGCTTAAAGGCATATCGTGGTGTGAAGACAGGCGAAGAAGGACAACAACCACAATGAGGTATATACACCTATTTTATTGCATTTAAATCTTCCTTGTTTCTGGGAGATAAGTATATAAGTACCTAGACCAGTTCAGTTTTGCTTTTTGACTGATAAATGACAGTGGAAGAAGCAACATGAGCTATGGAAGTTCTATGCACTCGTAATGGGGAAAATATATATTCATTTGTTTCTTTTATAGGAATTGGAGCTAATTATTTTGTGTGGATCCATAACAACATGGTGTCATAACCGGTGCATTCTTTTGTCTCAACATGGCTCGTGATTGAGCATCGCCACCACTACCGCCGGCACACGACCACACTGGTTCCATTTCCCATCGTCGCTGCCCGCTATGCTAGGGCAAGTCACATAGTCAGCAAGCTCGGAAGCTTAAAGAACCTGTAGTCACTGGCGATAGCTCCAAATAAAACCGGTTGATCTGCCAAACGTCAACTAGGATTGGCCGCACTGTCATGGACTCATGGTATCACTCCTGGCTAACCTAAGTGGCTAAGCCATGAAGTATTTGATACATGTACTCATTTTAGAACTAAATCATATAAACCACTACATAGGATTTGCTAGATCACTTTAAAATCACGTACTTATTTTTTGCTAACATATAATTGCATAGGGCGATGGATTACCGAAAATCTATTTTTTCAGTTTTGTTAGATCTGGGAAATAATAGGTGAATACCTCAATTTTGATAAGATCAGTAACTTGTTCGAAGGGTTTGGTAGACGTACAGCTACATCACAGATAGTATATATATGGACATAATTTGAATTGGAAAATATATTCTAAAATTTTCATGATGATACTATGTTTAAGAGCTGAATTGTTTTTAGGTATATCATTTGTGCGAACAATTTTGTTCGCCCCCCTACAGTCAAATTCTAGATCCATCCCAGGAGAGAGGACAAATGAATCGTGAGTCGCATGGTGGAGAGATGTTTTGTCGGCCATGTATTAACCATGAAATCGAGGGCGAGACTGATAGGAGGTGTCCATGGCTCATAAATCAGAGGGACGGTGATGGCGAGGTTGCTAGGGTTTGAAGGCCCATAAATCGGTGGAACCAACTGAGTTTTTTTTTCCAAGTTGCACGCTTTTGAAAACGAGCACATGCGTTGTGCTGGCTAATGTGTGAGCGGCTCAGAGCGCTGGCCAGTTCATAGGTGTGTGTATATGTAAGGTAGTACATATGTCCATAAGTAACTATATTTTTACTTTTGGCAAAATCATCTAACTATTTTTCTATTATGAAGAATAACAAACTATTTTCATATGAGATAATAATTAGATAATTAAATTGAAACCCAAAGAAAATTAGATAAAAAATTAGACTTATGATCTTGTTATGTATTATTCTATGATTATAAATTTCAAGCTCATGTCATGCGACTAAATTCCATCATTTTATTTTGCAACTTTATCTCTAATTTGTATGAGACTACCGGTCAATCACCGGACACGAGGTCATTTTGACCCTTCTTATTATGTATCTGCATGTTCCATATTTGCGTTTGTTTTGTATTCTTGCCATAGTACATAAATGTATACATTTGCTACCAATAGCACCAGAAGAAAATAAATTACATATATGCAATGTATCAGGGATAGGCATACAATTACAAAACAAAATGCCTTTTTCCTGTTATCAAGCATATGAATTGTTAAGAAAAGATGGTTTTTTAAGGAGAGGAAGGATATTGATAAGGAAGGCACTTGCCTTGTATGGGAGAAAGTTTGCATACCCAAGGAAGCTGGTGGACTAGATGCAATAAATCTGAGAATCCAAATACTTCATTACTCATTAAGAATCTTCACAAGTTTATGAACCAATATGATACCCCTTGGGTTCAACTCATTTGGACAGCCCAATAAAAAATTTATAAACTTCCTCGGGTTAATAATCCTTGTGGATATTTTTTCGGTGCAAGGATTACTTATCTCTGTGGGATTATGAATCTTACTTCCATCAAGGCTGGTAATGAAAAAACACTCAGATCCTGATAAGATAAATGGATGGTCTATGGACGAATTCCTCATCTATTCTCATTTTCTAAAGATCAGGGTATCACTCTAATGAAGCTCATGTCATTGCTTAATATGAAATTTATGATCATTTCACCTTCCACTATCCATTGCTGCATCCCAAGAATGTGATGAACTAATTTAATCCCGCAGGATCATATGGAAGAGCAAAAAAGGTTTTCATATTTTTTATTTGTGTAAAAACAAAGACAAGAAAAAAGCAAAATGGCGAGATATGTGGTGGATGAGATAAGACTAAACTTATGGTGAGATTTTTTGCTTTTGTCAATTGCAATCCGGTATTATTATTTTTGGGGTTTGAAAGAAATTGGTTGGAATATATCAGTTCTATCACGATAGTATAGCATTTGTGCAGTTCTAAATATGTTCAAAACTACAATTCACACGGTTATCATAAAATTGCAAACCAAGTTAGATAATAACTTCATATATAATTTATTTATTATCCCGATCTCGCCACAGCCACACATCGGCGATTCGGCGTCTTCTAAAAAAACCAAGGACGCCATTCGCATCGAGCACATCGCAGCACGAGGTCATGGCTGCCGCCCGCCACGACCGCATCGCATCCTCCTCTCCTCCGGTGCCCCGCTGCTGCCACGAGAGCAGCCCCCAGTCGCGCCTGCGCCGCCGACGAGCTCGCCGGCCTCCATCTAGCCTCTACTTCCTATCGCGCCCCGATCCCGTCGCCATGGACACCCCTGCAGCTCCTCCCTTTGCTGTCATAGGTCGCCTCCCATGCTCGACCGGCGAGCAGAGCCGCGGCTGACTCCGCCTTGCGTGCAGCCCGTGGTGCCTCCTCTCTGACCGCCTTGCCCTCGCTCCCGGCCGCCATGCTGCGCCTCTTCCTCGACGCCTTACGCTCCCGGCCGTGACCTCCGCCTCCCTCGTCGTGCCCCACGAGTTCGTGGCGCTCACGGCGCTGCGGAAGTTCACCTTCCTCGAGCCCGGACGTCCTCCTCTCGTGGCCGGCGGTGGCGAGCTCCAGACCTCCAGTGTCGGCCTTATCCGGAGGCGAGCTCAACTGTAAGAGGCACACGGGCCTTAGAGAGCTCGTGCCGGCCCATTTATATGATGTGCCGTGCTAGGGCCTTTAGGTGACGGATAGTTCATTTGGAATCCGGGCTCCAGGGAGCCCGATATTTCAAATTTTGAAAATCCGCACATTTTGGTTTTCAAAAATCGTGAAAAAAATACCAGGTGTAGATATCAACTAGATCTACAAGCGTGCCAAATTTCATGTCCAAATTCGTTTTATTCTGGGCTAGATCTAAAAGACAAATTTCTGCATCCACATACCCAGATTCAAAATTTTGAAATCTGTCAGAATTTGTCTATTTTGCACAGCCCAAAATACAACGAATTTGAAGTCAAAAAAATTCACGGGCGTGTGTCTCGACACTACCTACACCTGTGATTTTTTTCACGATTTTTGGAAACTCAAAAATGTGCTTTTCAATTTTTTCAAAATACCGGGCTCCCTGGAGCCCGGGTTCCAAAACACCGCACTCCTTTAGGTGAGGCCCGTGTGCCGGCACGACACGGCCCACCTACTAGATGGGCCGGCTAGACCCACGAAGATCTATGTGCGGTGCCGTGCCGGCCCGTTGGCCAGGTTTGGCTATAAATGCCCATATACATACCCCTGAAGATCTATGTGTGTGTCAATCTCGACAAGTCCTCTGTCTTTTTCAGCAAGGGCTGTCCCGAGGTCCAGCGACAAGCTGTAAAGGACACTCTAAACGTCCCCAATGAGACTCTTAATGAGAAGTACTTAGGTATGCCATCTAATGTGGGGAGGTCCACATGTGGAGCTTTTAAATACCTAAAGGATCGAATTTGGAAGAAGGTCCAAGGATGGCTGGAGCAAGCTCTAGCCTCTGGAGGGAAGGAGGTGTTGATCAAAGCAGTTGCAATGGCAATCCCAATATTCTCTACGTCTTGTTTCAAACTACCAGCCGGCTTGTGCGACGCGATCAATGCCATGCTCCGCCGTTTTTGGTGGGGCTGCAAGGATGGTAAGCGCAAGACGAGTTGGGTGTCGTGGGAGGCAATGTGCACCCCAAAATTTGCTGGTGGACTGGGTTTCCGTGACATCGAATTATTCAACTTGGCTATGCTGGCTCGCCAAGCTTGGAGGATACTCCAGAATCCTCTATCGCTAAGCTCAAGGATCCTGAAGGCTGTCTACTATCCCGAGACCGATTTTCTGGATGCCTCTCTTGGCTCTTCTCCATCCCAGGTCTGGAGAGCGGTTATTGAGGGGAGGGACACGATGAAGCAGGGTCTCATAAGAAGAATAGGTACTGGGGAAGAAACTCATGCGTGGAACCAAAACTGGTTACCGCGTGATCACATGCTTTGGCCTCTCGTGTGCAGGAAGGAGGATCCGCCGGTGAGGGTGGCTGACTTCATCGACCACACCTCAGGCAGGTGGAACACAGAACTGCTACATGAGTTCTTTATACCAATGGATATCGAAGCAATCCAGTCAATTCCGCTAAGTACTAGGCGAATTGAAGATCGCTGGGCATGGCACTATGAGAAGAACGGAGTCCTCTCTGTTAGGTCGGTTTACCGCCTCCTCATCGCCACTAAAATGAGGAGAGAGGATTGGATCGAGGAGCGACCTGCTGCCTCTGATACTGCTCGGGAGGGTAAGGCCTGACAGCGCCTCTGGAAGTTCCAGGTTCCATCAAAGGTACGTGTGTTCCTCTGGCGCCTTGCAAAGCAGTCCCTGCCGACGGGAGACGTGCGATGCCACCGCAACATGGCGGCGACGGACTCGTGCTCTATCTGCAGAGCGGAAGACTCGTGGAGGCACTCTCTAATCAACTGCACCGTGGCAAGATGTGTGTGGGCCTTGAGAGAAGACCACATCACTAAACACATGTGTAACAATGAAGAACCGTCAGCAAAACGGTGGCTATTCTCTATGCTCGAGACTCTGTCCAGGGATGATTTCGCAAAGCTGGCAATCACCCTCTGGGCGATATGGCATGCGAGAAGGAAAATTATTTTCGACGAAGAATATCAGAGCCCCTTGTCCATGCACCTGTTTGTGGAGAGCTATATTCGTGACCTCTCCATTGCAGGTTCTGGCAGGCGGGCGGAAACTACATCGATACGCCCAGCTCACCCGAGATGGATCTCTCCCAACCCAGGTTGCGCAAAGCTGAATGCTGATGCGGCAATGGCGAAGGAAGGACCAGGAGGCGCTGTGGCTGCAGTCTGTCGGAGCGAGACGGGCACCTTCCTTGGTGCGTCCTCGCTCACGGTGGAGGGAATCACTGACCCTGCAGTGCTAGAAGCGATTGCATGCAGGGAAGCGCTAGCCCTGGCGCAGGATCTTCAACTCCAACATGTCACGGTGGCTTCGGACTGTCTTTCGGTGATTAACGCCATGGCTGCTCCGTTTGCTGGAAGTTACAGTATGGTTCTTGAAGAGGTGAAAGCTGACGCTTCGCATCTTGTGGAGGTTTCTTTTAGACATGAAAACCGAGCGTCAAATTCTGAGGTGGGACGTTTTGCTGTATCCAGTAGTGTGGGGCGTCAAATTCCGAGCGTCAAACCGAGCGTCAAACCGACTTGCTCGTTTTGCTGTATCCAGTAGTGTGGGACGTCAGGTTTGGCTCCTCCAGCCCCCTGATGGTCTTTGTATCCCTGTTCAAGTTTCAGTTCAATAAAGAGGTGTGAACTTCTAAAAAAAAAAAAAAAAAAACCCCGTCGTTGCGTAACTGCCTAGCCTCACCACTCGCCGCCGCCATGGCTGTATCCAGCCCTTTCCCCACCTTCCTCCGTGAGGCCGAGCTCCGCCTCCTGCGGTGCACCCTCCCCACCGCAGCCTCCCGACTACCGCCCCCTTCACCTCCCCCAGTCCACCCGCTCGGCCCCGTCGCCGCCTACGCCCTCGCCTCTGTCGAGCTTGGGGACTACGCGGCTGCGCTCGCCTCCGCTCTCCCGCACATCCTCCGCGCCTCTGCCTCAACCGAGGCTGACCATGACTCCCCTGCGCAGTTCTACGGCCACCTCGCTGCCGCTGCCGAGGTGTTCGTCCTGGGAGATGCCGGAGGGAGGGTGGTGGCGGACGAGGGGTTCGAGTGCAGGTGCACGATTGTTCTCGCCGCAGCGGTGGCGGCGCTGCTCGCATTCACGCAGCAGAACGTGACAGGGTGAGTTGGTAAAAGTTAAACTGTTCTCTACAGCATTTCTATATTATAGGATATAACCTGTTCGGCATATGGTTGCGTGTCTTGTAAAGTTTTAAATCGATAACTGGATTAGATGCTAATGTGGCTAATAATTATTTGAGTTTGTTTCCAACTATTTGCAGACCTTCAAAAAAATATTCACCCTTTCCTTTCTCTAGTACTTCATCATTGGATGACGGGTGGTACAGTGGTGCTGGAGACGACCAGGATCAACGGGCTTCTTTTGATTCCCATTGTCATGGGAAATTCGTTCCTTTCTGGACTTCATCCTTGGTTGAAGGGTGGTATAGTGATCCTGGAGGCAAATGGGAGGCATGGGCTTCTCATCATTTAGCTTCTTTTGGTTCCCATGTTCATGGGAAATTCTTGCTCTTGCAGGTAGTATATGTTTTCAGCTGGCTTTCTCTGTCCACTCATTGGAAATTAACTTGATTGGAGTTTCTTTCAGTTTTTATTTCTCCACTCTGCTTGCACCTTTTCTATGATCTGTTTGCAGCCAGTTGCTTGACGTTGTAATATCTCATAATTTGGTAATACACTGGGACTATAGGTTTCTTTATGAGCTATAATATAGATTATTGTTAGCTCACTTCACCGATTTAACCATTCGGGATGAAGCTTGACCTGTCCGAATTAGTTTTTTTTTGAAACGAAGGCAAAAGCTTTGCCTTATCTCTTAATTAAGAAGAAGGTTCCCGGTTTATTTGTGGAAGAAACCGGGCGAAAACCATACAACAAACACCAACAACCAACACAAGAGGGAGGAGCCCACACAACCAGAGAGAGCACCACCTAAAGCGAGCAACAACCCCGAGCAAACAACTACACGCAACCTAACACAACGACGAACTGACAACACGACAACCCGTACGAAACAAACAATGACATTGACACATTGTAAAATATGATTGGATGTTAGCAGTGTTGTTATTCCTTCTCTTGAATCGCCTTTTCATTTGATTTGGGGCTTATTAAATGCATAAGTTTTGAAAGGTTAGAACTTAGAACTTATAGTTAGTGTTTTATGATGGTACCTTTTGTTGGGTGTCGTAATTTATTCTTGACATAAATTCAGCAAAGTATATAGTATATCTCATTTTTTGAGCAATCTTAGCTTTTATCTTGTTATTTTGCAGTTCATTGTCTTTGCGGAACTTCTATTGACAAGCATGAAGAGCCTAGACTCTGATCTTTGGAGTTTATCATGGTGGCTGTGCAGATTATCCCTGTCCCAGCAGAATATTTTAGATGATCTATCATCTTCTTTGTTTGATCAAGTACAGGTGCACAAAAATAAAATGTTGACCCACTTTGGTGAACTTGAAAGAGTTTCTATCTACTGGGGTTCTTTCTTATGTGATGGAGAAGGCTCTTCTTTAGTCTCAGCTGCTTTTTTAGAAGCTGGGATTGCAGAGTATAAGTATGGTCGAGTTGATGCTTCAAGGTAACATATCATATTACAAGTTTCCTAGAAGATATGTGTGCTCTTTGTGTTCTCACCACAACCTAAGCCTATGGCACTATACTAGCCCTAAGGCGATTATTCAAGAGCACTAGTGGTGAACTGAATAACAACAAGAATGCATCAAGACGTTTGTACATATAGATGTCAGACAGTGATGTCCAGTTGTTGCTATCTAACATATCACTAGTTAATTTCTCTTACATCTAAAATGGATCAAACTTGGCACTTTTAAGCAAATGAAGTTGGTATACAAGTAGAAATAACTTAGATAGCAGATATTCTATAAGAAGTCAAATGCCTTGTATGTCAGACACTCAAAATACCATTTCTCACTACATGGGAGGTACATAAATTAGTGTACAAGTAGAAATAACTTGGATAGCTGATAATTGATAAGAAGTGAAATGTCTTGTATGTCAGACACTCAAAATGCTGTTTCTTACTACATGGGATGTTCAGAGGCTGCCGTGAAGTTAAAATGCTGGACATGCCATGTCTAGACTGACTTAGTGCACCAGCCAGTAACTGTAAAAAGTTAATACACATTCAGGGACATGTTGTTGGAAACAAATGTTCTCTATAGTAGTATCTTCCATGAATGTTTTATAGCTTATATGTGTTGTACATCTAGATGTATACTTACCTGATTTTCTATCATAAGGTACCTAAGCCTTGCTCATTTAACCAACCTGTATGCTGAATGGTGGTGGGAACAGGAAATCTGTAGCCGATCTGAGCATAATACTGTCTTACAAGAATTATTGCGTTTGTATTTGTATAGGTCGCATCTGGATAGTGCTCAAGAGGTATGTGGGATTCATCTTTCCCTCACAGGGATTCTTGGGTTTCGAACAATACACCAGGTATATTGTGCTGGACCTCGTAGAACTTCCTGTTTCTGTTTTAGCTTATGGAGCTTGATGATAAGAGGGCCATTTCATTTTGCAAGGGATGCTTTTAAATGAATGTATTGATTTTCTTTTCTCAAAATACACATCACTTGATTTCCTCTTAGCCTGACTCTTTTGAGGACATTGTTAGAAAATGAGAAAGCAATGATGTATACATCACATATATACTTAAATGCTACTTCATTTCTATCATTCATGTTGTTGTTGCATAACATATGTCGAATCATTATCCTTTATCCTTTTTAAAATGATCAATTCTTTGGTATAGGTGGACGCGAAGTCCCAAATGGTACTTATTGCAAAAATCACTAAACAAACAGCTGATGAGGGGCATTCATCAGAACTAACAGGAGCTCCGGATGATGTTGTGGGTTTGAGAAAGATGAGGAGCTCTGTTCCTGGTGAAAGTGAAGAATTTTGTGATATACTAAGAACGCCTTCGCTAGCAGAAAATGTGAATGACTTGAATAGTGGAAGCACACAGATGTCACTAACTCTGGTCCAGCAGGCTGCTGTACTTGCACAATGTTTACATGTGAGTAGGAGGAGTCGGAGTGATGAAATGTCTGGTACGCTCATATTTCATTTCTTCTGGACAATACAAGATACATTGTAGTTCACCCTATTTGTCTGGTATCGATTGTATATATGATATATTTAATATTTAAAAATATACGATCGATACCAAAATTTTCCATCTCAGCTCACAAATAGGGTGCTCTACTCTTTTTTATTTTTATTCTCGTTTTTTACCAAGCGTACATATTAATACATAAAATGGAGTGGTCAAATAATGGTACAGGCTAAAGGTGCTAAAATTCTTGAGTGTGAAAGCATAATTTAGAACATTAGAGGTTGTTTTGTCATCGTCTGTTCACAATACACTTGCATCATTTCCAAATGAAATTTAGTTTGCTTTGCACACTTGAATGTATTGCAAAAACAAATGGGAAGAAACAACCTTTTGTGATCAAAGTATTTTGTTTTATACTTTATCATAGTATTCTATTTTTAATCTGTAATTTAAGACGGAACTATGTTGTACACATTAGCAAATACAGCTGCTAGCGCGTATACACATTTCGAACTTCAATCTGTTTTTATCTTAATTGAACCTGTTCTCAATATATGCCCCAATATTTATATCTTCATATGTCTTTTTTCATCTGTGTTCTTGCTTAAAATTGAGCATGCTTCACTGATTATTTTCGGTTCATGCATTTGATTTCTATGTAGGATGGGAGATGGCACCATACATAGAGTCAATTGATTCTCAAGATGATTCGTGCTATGTGGTATGTTTTAATCACATTTAATTAATTTCTGGAAACATGTGCACACAAATTGGTAAAGATTGTCCCCCAGTTTGGGGATTGCTCTGTGTGCAACTTTGTTTTTATTTCTTACTCCCTCCCAAAAATAGAAGAGCCTTTTTCACAATGTATAGTGTCATTGACCACTAACGTATACAAAATATATAGATTGGGCATGATATGAATGATACTGTTGTATTTGTCTTGTAAAATACTTCAATGTCATATCTTTACAATAATTTTGTAGACATAGTGTAAGTAAATTGTAGACGAAGTTGGTTCAATATTTAACTGTAGTTACTTCAGGTCTGCCAAAGTCTCATTCAGGTCTGCTCTGTCTCATTCAGGTCAGGAGCTTGTGTGATGTGCTGCGTATTAGGTGGGAGTCCACCCGCAGTCGGACAAAACAGCGTGCACTGTTAATGATGGAGAATTTGGTAAGTGCAACATCAGTTCCTACACTAGTTAAATTCCTCAATGTTTCAGATATACTACATTCATCTTGGTAAGACTAATTTTTTCATAGCTCTTTGTAATTTTGCTTTTTTGTTATTAGACTGTCTTCAGTTCATTCCGTTGGTACTTATTCTTTTAATGACAGTTAAGGTTCGATTTATCAGTTTAGTTTGGTTGTGTAGGTTTTACTTGATGTGGTATTTGTTCTTACCAACGAAGGTTTAAGATAAGAGTAGAGAAATAAATCAAAATTTGATGCACTTGATAACCAAACTTCTATGCACAGTTTTTTCCTGTGGGGGCGGAAAACTGAACTTTGTCCACAATTTTTTTAAAGCACACAAAATACTTGACGTTTGCATGTCTTAAGTTTTTCATATTCTTTTGACATTTGGTGCACCTTTGAATTTCCATGAAAATACTACCTGCTTAGACCATGCTACTGTAGGCCAGTATTTTCTTGACCAGACATATATATCTTATATAGACAAACCCCACTATTATGCATTAATTGCTATTTTTTTGCTCCCACAATGCGCCATATCATCAAAAATGCTGTAGCTGTTGGATTCGCTATCTTGTTCTAGCAACAACCGTTTGATCTGGACATGGAGTGTCACTCCACCATGCAACATGCAGTATTAATGACAAAGTATTTGTCTGTGTGCTAATATAAGTTCAATAAAAATACTGCTGCTAACATGCAATTTGATCATTCCTTAGGTTGAAGATATGAATAAAGAATTTCCAGTGGCTTCAGAAAGAGCCAGATTGGTTTTTGGAGTCCATATGCCTACTCTTCCTGCATTAAGGAAGTATGTATTGACATGCCCAAGCCTGTGCATTGTGCAGCAACACCAGTCATTAAATGTGACTTATTTTGCTTCTTGTGTACTCAGAGAATATGGTGAACTGTTGATAAGCTGTGGTTTACTTGGAGAAGCTCTGAATGTTTTCAAAGATCTCGAATTGTGGGATAATCTCATATACTGCTATCGGTATGCATTTCCACGTGCAATTTAAGTCATTTCCTTTCAGCTGACTGCCCTGTAATAACTTAGTCTTCAATATTTGGCAGATTATCGGGTAAAGTTGCTGATGCAGTTAGTCTAATAAATACCCGTCTCTCCATTACACCCAATGACCCAAAATTATGGTAAGTGATCTTGGAGATTATCGCTCTCTTTGTTGCGCTCGGCATGTCCATTCATCAAAGCAAGAGAAGTGGGTGTGCTCGAGTTGTTGGATATGTGATCAGTCTCACCCCGTCGCCCTTCACTGCTTCGTTACCTTCTGGGTGCTGCCACCATGTCATAGATGCAAGGATTAATAATGACTAGTTGACATGAGTTAGAAGGAAATAACTCCAATTAGTTACCAGATTGAACAACTCCAATTAGTTGCTCGATTTGTTTCTCGGGAGAGGAGTGGGCTGGGTGCTAGGTTTCTAAACAAAAGGGCAAGCCAATATAGTCGAGGTTCTGACAGGTGGTTCTTTTTCTGTGGTCGCTCCACTCGAGATTGGGATTCTTAAGGGAAGGGAAAAAAAATACTAGGAGGGGGCAGATAGCGACCAAAGTTGACATGGGAGGAGGCAGTGAAAAGGGACTTGAGGGATTTGATTGTACCTAGAGATTTAGCTCTTGACAGGGACTGCATGGAATCAGCAATCCATGTGCACGAATCTTAGTTTACTCATACTTGTTTTACTCTTTTCTCTCTTTTCTCCTTTTGGTTTCCACATATTTCTGTTTGGTTCCGTATGTAGCCTACCCGAACTTGCCTGAGACAAAAGGCTTTGATGTTGTGGTTGTTGCTCGCTCGACTCAGGATGCTCGACTGGTCGCTCGACTCGGCCATGGCCAAGTCGACTTCCATGTTGCGTCTAATTGAGGGACTAATAATCCTTGCATAGATGTCATTGTACAGTTGTCATTTCACTCATGTGCCTGTGACATTGATGGCATTTCAGGATGAAGAATTTCTTGTGATGGAAAATTACATATACGAAACCCAACAGTAGTAACAGATTAGTGCTGGTAGGACTATAGCTTCATGGTGGACCCATGCATGCTAGAATACGTGACATGGGCTCTCTCTCTCTCTGGGATGATTCTGCTCTGGCTTGTGCTATTTTGTAATTTCTATTGGCGCCAAATAGGTATAGATTTTGAGTAACTTTATTTTTATGAAGGTGTTCACTTGGTGACGCTACAAATAACGACGAACATTATAAGAAAGCATTGGAAGTCTCAAATAACAAATCTGCTCGAGCCCTGGTATTCATTCTTTTGTTTTGCTCACCAGCCTCTTATTGTGTTACTAGTGCATAAATTAACGGGAAGTGGTCTTACATCCTCTTATCTTTTGGTGTAGCGTTCTCTGGCTCGTAGTGCATACACCAGGAATGACTTCTATACATCCAAAATTCTTTGGTAAAAGACTACATTTAAGCAACATGTATGTTTACAGTTGTTACTTGCTTGAAAATCAACTTGCCTTAAAACTTTGCGCAGGGAATCTGCATTGGCATTGAATTCGTTGTATCCAGATGGCTGGTTTGCCTATGGTACAACTGCCTGGAAGGTAACTTCTTCGAAACCATTTTATTCTGCATTGGAAATTTCTTGAGACAGGACTACAAGAGATATGGATATGCTTTTTACCAAGGGATATGGATGTTTGCTTACTACCTATATATATTCTGCCGGGCGATATGGATCTGATTATTCATTAAGACACTACAAAAATGTGCTCTACTCTGCAATTTCTTACCTTGAGTTGGATGCCCACGCCCCCACAGTGTCATCTAATTTTATTCTTAGTCCCACAACACAGATTCCTGTTTTTCTTCCCATGTGCAATCATCTTTCCTTTGCCAGTGGCATTAACTGGAACATGCATCATGATTCATGAGATAATTTATTTTCTAATTAATGATAGAGCTCTTGCAAACATATTTTATGCTCTGCTGCAAAAAAAAAGCTAAACAGATTTTTTGTTGTTAAGCAATCAGTAAAATAGGCAAATGCTGGTTAGGGGAGCGAGATTATCATAATCCGCCTAGCCTGATTATTGATTGTGCCTACAACCAACCTGTTTTACT
This sequence comes from Puccinellia tenuiflora, assembly GCA_012064385.1. Lineage (NCBI taxonomy): Eukaryota > Viridiplantae > Streptophyta > Magnoliopsida > Poales > Poaceae > Puccinellia > Puccinellia tenuiflora. The sequence continues at coordinate 331,725 of QRDG01000187.1, forward strand.
GGTCTCACCATTTATCCTTCTGCCTGGTCACGACCTTCTGTCCACCATCGAAATTGTGGGCATGTCACCATGTCTGCATTTTCATAGTTCCTTTGCACATGTTGCTTCAACATATTTGGTTGCTCATATCATAATTGATGAACATTGTTTATATTAATGTTTGAAATAAACGACTTGAACAGATATTAGCTGTCTTGTTTTGTTCATACAGGATAAAGATCTTGAGAAGGCTTTGGATGCTTTTAGTCGTGCTGTGCAGATAGATCCTGAAAATGGAGAAGCATGGAACAATATAGCCTGCCTGTATGCTCACCCTTCTGTATTCATTCCTTCATTACTATGTTGTAGCTGTGATGGAATCAGGTGTCCTGTTTCCATATTCATTCACCTCATAGTTGCAGTTCGCTTCTCTCATTTACAGTGTTGATATTTCTTTATTTCAACTGAACACTTCAGTTCACCAGGTCAAACTAAAGCCAGAACATTTTTGCTTTGACATGTTCACCTTATTGGATATTGCTATGTTGTATCTTGGTCTACAACACTATATAGTTTATCTGGAAATTATAGTTTACCAAACATGCAAGTCAAAGCTGCTAGTCTTTCTGGAGAAAGTGGGGTTACATGTTCTGGAGAAGGAAACCACTTTCTGGTTTTGTGTACTTGTTGTCCAAGAATTTTCGTCATATTTCGATTGCTATGAAAGCAATACAATTTTGATCTTATGACATAAATTTGTTAGAAATTGTTTCTTCCTGTGTCCTATGTTGGTACTTGGCTAGATGGTTTATAGGTCCTGCCAAAACCAAAAGCACTTATTTAGGTGCTTTTGTGGCTTATATAAGTAAAAAAGCCAAAAGCCAAAATTAAACCAACCAAAGAGGGCCATGTGTGCTGCAAAAGCTGCTGTTGTAGCCGCTTAGAGCTACGAAGGTGCGTCCTCTGCGTGAAGGTGCCGTGATTGGGTAGTTGAGAGAGATGACCGGGGTAGATTAGAGAAGATAGAGCGGTAGGGATTTGCAATAGGAAGATCGAGGGTTTAGTACTGCTTGCCCTAAAACACACAGGATACACATCCTCTTGTAGGAGGACCAGCTGCCAGGAGACCTGGTGCACAAAACCGACTCCTATACCTGTAGTATACAACTAGGACTCTATTTTGAGTCTGACAAACTAACTCACGAGTTACCCTATTTTCCTGTTTAATCCTGTAGTAACTGACACAAACTTCTATGGTACTAAGGCCACAACAGCTGCTGTCCTTGTATTTCATAGTGATGTATATAGGATATACAAGGTCGGTACACAGTTATGTCTTTCGTACACTGGTACTTGGCTACATGATTTATGTGTGTGCTGCAAAGGCTGCAGTCCTTGTATTTCATAGTGCATAGATAGGATACAAGGTCGGTACATAGGTCTGTCGGGTTGGACCTGACAGCTAAGATGACAATATAAAGTTTCCTACTGCTACTATAGCTTAGTTCCTAAGGCTTAAATATTGAATAGTGCTACTAGTGACGTATAAACCTACTAGATTAAATCCTAAGCAAGATTAGTCTCACATTATTTTCTCTTATAAGTTATCTAATATAGTCAATTTTCCAGGCACATGATTAGAGGGAAAAGTCAAGCGTCAGTCCAGTCATTCAGGGAAGCTGTTAAGTTCAAGTGTGTATCACCTCCTACTCCATAAGTTTATTAAGTGGATTGTTTGGTATTAAAATTAAATCATTTATTTATAGGAGGAACAGTTGGGAAGTTTGGGAAAATTACAGTAAGGTTGCTTTGGACACAGGCAATATTCGACTGGTAAGAAGTATATTGATGTCAAGACTTCTAGATTTCTCAGTTGAAGCTACATTTATACTTTTCAGCTATCACACACATCATCACAATCTCCTATACGGGATCTGATCCTGACTGTATTCTCGTTAATTATCTTTTGTTTTTGTTGAAGGGAATAGAGGACATGAGAACCCTTCTGTTCCTGTAATATATCTAAATAGGTTAGTACTATGTATAGATAATTACACAAAGATAAGAAAAGAAACTACTCCAGCTACTGGTCGAGGTCTGTTTTGACTTTTGCTGCGATGCTCTTCCCGTCCTTTGGTATCTTGGCTTCTTGCATCATACTTCAGATATGCAATGGTTTATTTCTTCCATTATTTAGTTTACTGCCATTTGTAATCTTTGGTACTCAACGGTTTAATAATAGATCACATTATAGCAAGTTTGTTAATCTCATGCATTAGATAGCTTTTCTCCATGTCTCCCTGTGGGGCGGATATGTTCTCTCGTTTGAATATCTGAGCATCATAGGCCTATACGCCAGCTATAATGTGTTGTAGAATGACAAACTATAATGCATGGTATTCTGTGCAGACACTTGAAGCTATCAAAATGGTATTAAATTTGACCGCCAACAAGCGCTTCAATGTTGATTTGTTGGACAAGGTGATGACCATCCTCGAAGAACAAGCTACTCATCGTAGTGATACTCATGAAGCTAAATCCAGTTCAGATGATTCCGATAAAGAGACCAAGCAATCGGGTCAATTATTAGATATAATTGGTGATATCCTTGAGCAGGTTCATAAGCTTTTAGTTGGCTTTCTTCTTTATTTCCGCATTGATCTGCAGTTTATCTGATTAATTATGTTTCTAGATTGTTAAAAGTGGGGCTAGCGTTTCGGAGATATTTGGACTACATGCTAGATACCATAAGTGCAAGGGCGATCTCGAGAAATGTTCTAAAGCTTTGCTCAATCAAGTTCAATATCTCCAGGTTCATAAACTTAGTCCACACTGAATGACTTAACTCTTTTATCTCTTTCTTTTTGGTTGCTACATGTCTTAATGTTTTAATTATGGCACATAGACTTATTTCATGTATTCCACATTTCCGCACACTGGGCAAATTGCATGTTTGAACATAAATATATTGAACAGCGCAAGTTCAACAAATAGAGTCGAGTAGTTCAAATTGGTATAACATAGAACCGATTAGCACCGACATACCAGATTCTCCGAGTCAAGCACTCAGGATACATCTTCCTCTACTTACAGTTCATTATATCATTTAATTTGATTTATGTATCTGCATCTGCACATGCGAAAGCCTTGTACTGTGTGTTGACGAGATACAACAACGCCTTGCCATGCCTCCTCGTGCTGATGTTCTGGTCTTTTTGGATCATGCTGTACAACATGCATGCTGCGTGTGTAATATAGCATGTTTTTTGCATGCGAACACGGGTGTTGGAACTGACTGATTTAGTTTTTGTCTTCGAATTCGGCTCAGGTGTCAAGAGACTGATTTAGCTGACTCGGCAATAAAAGCATTTAGACACTGGTGCCTGAGTAGCTCTTCTGGCTATGCTATACAGTGCTGTGTGCATGCTGAGTCACAAGACACATGTTTGACATAGACATTCTTGTAGCCTATGGAATGTAAGTGGCATGCCATTTGTGGTTGATGGTAAGATGCTGATCGGTGTCAGTCGCCCCACTTTGTTCGATCAACACAGCCCTTGTTCCATTGTGCTGCTCAGATTTATCGTGGCGCCGCTGTCCGTGTTGGAGAAAGGCCTTGCCAAGACTGTTATGGTCGTTGGCTGTGCTGATGAGCAAGTGGGCTTGGGCACTAGTGGCATGCGGTGAGACCTGGGGGTTAGAGTGGGACAGAAAGCTGATACGCCAATAAGTTGGAGAAGGGGAACGGTGTGGGAAGACACGAGAAAGAAAAGAGTGGATGGTATTTTGGCATGGCGTATTTTTTGGCAGTGGGCTAAGCCTACCCCAACTTGTTTGGGAAAAAGGCTTTGTTGTTGTTGTTGTATTTTTTGGCAGTGGCAAAAAAACCCATTTTGCTTCTTTGCAATGGCATCTGCAAATTGTGCGTGTTTGTGATATATTTGCTTTTACTGGTCGTGCATATCTTGTAAGTGTTTGTAAACCCTAATTGCTCCTTGAGCACCGGATGAAAAAAGGCCACCCATGGCAGTTGCACCATGGGTGGCCTCCCCCAAACCTCCTCTTCTCCGGTTTACAGTGTATGTGTTCGTATATCCCTACTATCTTCTTAAGTAGCACACTGACTTTGATGGATGCATAATTACTACTTTGTTTGATGAACTTATGAATGATGTGCAGTAGCTGACTTCTATTCTCTTGTTGAATTCAAGTATTCCTATTTCACTGTTACTTTCTACTTGCAACAGACAGTGTACTGTTACTCATTGTTTCAAATCAGCTTAGTGACTGTTATCCTTGCAGGGTTCAGAATTATGGCATGACCATAAGAAGTTCAAGAAGTTTGCTGAAGCTTCGTTGCAGCTTTGCAAGTTCTACCTGGAAATTTCATCCATGACAGGAAGCAAACGAGAATTATTGTTAGCTGAGATGCATCTTAAAAGCTCCTTGAAAGAGGTACCTGATTTTTCGTTGCCCACTATATAGTTCATGAGGAAATATCACAAAATCTCAACCATTCTGGCACCTATATAACTTAACCACCATTATAGCCAGGGGAATGTCTTAAAGCCGAAATCTTACCCCTTAGGGATCTTAACAGCCTTGGCCCACATGTGCTGACAAGGCAAAGATCCGTCCTGTAACGCAGATGGATGAGGCACGAGTTGAGGCTCACCAGCCGGTGTAGAGCGTGCTCTCCCGCGTCTCTCGCCTCCCTGCTATTATTTTCCTGCCAAGAAAGCTTTCGTGTTGCTGCCATCCGCTGCATCCGACCACGCCATAATGGAGTGGTGAAAAATGGCAGTGAGCAGCCAAGCAACTCAGGCAGCTTGATAAGTTCCAAGTTGGGGATGAAGGTTATCGTCGATCTACCTTCTAGTGGTTCTTCTCTGTCTCTCAGTGCTGACATATGGTAGCACATGGTCAGTCAGGTTGTTAAGAGCCGGAGAGTGTGAGATCTAGGCTTTGAGACAAAGGCTGCCCATAGATTGGTGGCGGAAAGCACATAGTTAACTCAACAGTTCTGGTTTTGCAATATTTACTATCAATTCTTTAATGATGGCAAGGATGCAGTGTTTAGCCCATAGTTTTGAAAACTGGACCGGCGATCGAACTGGTGAGGGCCTCGGTTCACGGTTCACCCGGTTGGACTGCCGGTTCGCTTGGTTCAATCGCCGGTTATTAAAATTGGAATAGGAAAGAAATATTAATAATCTGTTTAAGAATTCAGTGTATTTAAACCACTTGTACATGGAAAGAGAGAAATAGACGGGTCTTCCGCTTAGGGAAGAGATAGCTCAGCAGCTTACGCCCCCACTCCATTGATCCGGGAGACTCGGGTCAGGGACTTTAGGTCCCTAGTCTTTGTAATCGGTATAAAAACTCTGTACAAAAACTCTATTTCTATCTAATCGGACGGCAGTACGACTGCTTTAAAACTCAAAAATTTAAACCACTTGTGACACAAACATTGCACAGTCCAGTTGGCTAGCACATACTTCGTGTGCGCATGTGAAGCCCAAGCTCCCCAGTTCGATTCCTGGCCGAGACAAATAATTTTTCTCGCGCGTGAAGGTTGCTTCCGGTTGGACGGGCAGCCTGCTATGCCTGGTTTTCATCCAAAACCACCGGTCGGACCGCGATTTGACTGGTGGTTCGGTTTTTTCGGTTGAACCGCTGGTCCGGTCCGGTTTTTAAAACTATGGTTTAGCCATCTTTAACAACAAAATTTAGCTCATGAGCATGTGAAATACAGATCAGGAATGGCACCATGAAGATTTAATTGACCCATTTCTCTCACTAGTGGAATTTGAGAAGAGTTTTCACTCATAATAAAATATTGATCTTATCTTATGTAGGCCATGGACTTCGCAGGTTCAGAGGAGTATAAAAAACTTGATGACTGCCTTGTTGAATTAAAGAAGCTGATTGGTGCCTAGACTTATTGAGGTAGGTATGTGGTCAAAATGGAAAGAATAGCTAGTGTGCGTTATAAAAGTGAACAGAGGTAGTATTTGTTTTTGCCTGTAGCTGCTATACCTATAATGCATATCGCACTGTTGCTAATTGAAGTTCCCACCTCTAGCATTGCCATGTCGATGCTCTAATTGGAAGATGTGTCGTTGTTTCACCTGTAAATACCGATATGGATGCTCCAGTTTATGATGCAGTTTCTTTTTCTTGGTAGATCTGACTTGTGTCAAGTGTACTTGGTCACACAAGCCTATTTGGTGAAATGTTGGTTACGTTGATGAAGGGGATTTCAGGGGCCCCGATTGGAAGGCCAGTCCAGTCAGAGGCCATCAACCTAGCATTTCTTGAAGACATCAAGTGCTACAGGCAGCAATGATGTCACACTCACACGAGCCCTAGGGTTTCACTCTCTCCTAAATTAAAAGGTCTCCAGCTCCTGCTCCTGCCGCGATCCACATCTTTATGTCCTCAATGATTTTGGCTCGTTGCACTGCTGACTTACGTTGCCAAACACACGTGCGTTTCGCTGTTTCCATATACTCCAAGAAACCAGCTTGATCAATGAATCCACGGCCTTCCTCTGCTTGTTTCTGAACCTTGATCTGGTGGTCAGCTCCAGCGTGTCCGTCATCGAAGGGGTGATCTGAACTTGAAAACGGTCCGAGCATCTCCACTAGACTTGCCTTGTGTACACGCACGCAGTGAACCAAAAGGTGATCTGTGGTCTCGATTTCCTGCAGACACAATTTGCAGTTTTCTGATTGCTCCTGTAACCCATGCCTCGCACGCCTGTCCGAGGTCCATATGCGCCAACCACATGAACAGCTTGCATTTGAGAGGTGCCCAACACTTCCATACTCCCTTGGCTAGCGAGAAGCGAATCTGTTCCTGCAATAGCGCGCTGTAAGTTGATTTCACGGAGTAACTCCCAGACGCCGAGACCGGCCATCTGAACTAATCATTTATATGTCAGCATCCAGGTTCAGCGACTGGATAGCAAGCCACAACCTGACACACTGACTAGCAAGCAATCTCCGCTGACATGGGCTCTTTGATGTCTAACATCCATCTGTTCTCCATTAAGGCTTCAGCTACTTATCTTCTGTTGGCTTCTCGGGTTTTGATCAACAGAGGCGCAATCTCCTTCACCGCCGCTCCTCCAGAAGAGCGTTCTAACACCATTGCCCAGATTGATTTGCACTAGACTGCAAAGATCTTACCTTGATCTATATCTTTTCTTCAACTGCATCAGGTGCTGATTCATACTCCTAATACATCTAAATCATGGTCAAACTAGCAAACTGTTGTCCTCTTTTGTTCTTCCTGAGATAGTGAGCAGAGAGAGCACGCAGCGAAACGATGCTGGGGCCGAAACGGCTACTTATCAAGCGCGCGAGAGCTCGCTCGGTCCGACCGTGCGCTCGGTCTCCCTCTCCTATTCCATTTTCGTCGGCATTTAACCTGGCCACCTGGGCCCGTGCTCGCGGGCCGGCACGAAAGCACGCGTGACCGGCCCGTCAGGGGCCTGGCACGACACACGCCTAAACGGAGGCCAGGCCTGCGTGCCGGCACGACACGACCCGTTTAGGGGCGAGGCACTTCGAAGGCCTGTTTAATCCTGTTGCGAACCCTAGTCGCTACTCGCATGTCGCACTAAACCGCACGCGCGCCGCCTCCGTTCCCCTGTTGATCCCTTTCTCTGACCCTAGTCGCTACGCTCGCGATTCCCTTCCTGTCTCCCTCGATCCGCCGCCAGCAGTTGCGCAGCTGCGCCTCCACGCGAGATCCCGCCACCCGTTCCGGAACTAGGTCGCCGACCACGCAGCTGCTTCACCTCCCGTCCACGGCACAAGGTCGCCGATCACGCCGTTTGTCGCCAAGCCCCACCATGCCGCCGCCAAGCTCCTCTAGCTCCTCCTCGACCACCGCCGGCGAGTTCGCCGTTTCCGACGCGCGGCCTTCCTCGAGGCCCGCCATCCTCCTTATCTCCTGGCCGGCGAGCTCCACCAATTTTTTTTCGTTTCTTTAGCTAAAATAGGCAAAAAGAGGGGTCGCCCTATACATCGCTCCTTGCGAGCTAGAATCTTCGACTCGCCCGCACCGGGAGCTCGTACGGAACATCCGACTCGCCTGAGTCCCTCCCTGACGGAAGCCCAATAAGCATGAAAGCCCATTAGGAAGCAGCCTAAAGGTACGCTCTGGAGGCTCTCGTACGGGACGAGCATACCATGATACGTGACAAGTCCGAGGCAAGTACGTGTACGTACGGTAGGCATAGAGTGTTCCGTTCCATTTTTTTCGCGCACACGCACTCATTTCCTTTTCTTTTATTTTCTTTTCTTCACATGACCATTCAAAACTATACGTGAATATTCTTAAATTTAAAGTATTTTTGGTGAATTGTATCAAACGGGAAAAAATGGAACCATTTTTAAAAATTATGAACCATTTTAAAAATTGGAACCATTTTTAAAAATTGATATTTTCCGAATATGAACCATTTTCAAAAAGTAAATTCGCTTGAACCGAAATTATCGGTAAATCAAAAAATAACAGTGAACCAAAAATGTCAGTGAACCAAAAATAATAGTGAACCGAAAAGGAACCAAATTTTTGGTGAGCCGAAAATAATAGTGAACCATAATTCGGGTGAAACAAAATAACAGTGAATCAAAAAAAAAACTGATGAACCAAAAATAATAGTAAACCAAAAATATCGGTGAATCAGAAAATAACAGTGAACCAAAAATGTCAGTGAACCGAAAATAATAGTGAACCGAAAAGGAACCAAATTTTCGGTGAGCCGAAAATAATAGTGAACCAAAATTCGGGTGAAATAGTAAACCAAAAAATATCGACGAACCAAAAATAATAGTGAACCAATAATGTAAGTGAACCGAAAAGGAACTAAATTTTGGGTGAGCCAAAAATAATAGTGAATCAAAATTCGGGTGAAGCAAAAATAACAGTGAACCAAAAATACTGATGAACCAAAATTAATAGTGAACCAAAAATATCGACGAACAAAAAATAATAGTGAACCAAAAATATTAGTGAACTAAAAAGAAACCAAATTTTGGGTGAGCCGAAAATAATAGTGAACCAAAATTCGGGTGAAACAAAAATAATAGTGAACCAAAAATAAAAGTAAACTAAAAATATCGCTGAACCAAAAAATAATAATGAACAAAAAATATGGATGGACCGAAAATAATCTATACCTAATAATAAAATCAGTAAGGTTTCTTCCCCAGATTTTCATCCGTCAAGTTTCCGTGGTTTCATTCGTACGTCTTACCTTTTGGTTCGTACGTCGTTCGCTAATTTTGATACGTCCTGTTCGCTACGTTTCCGTGCAGGCACCGCATCGTCCAGTCGAACCGGCCCATCGGCCCATCTCTTTTCCCTTCCCCACTGGCCACGGGGACCCCCTACTTCTCACTTAAAGCGAGCGGAAACACTCATCTCGCGGAAATCACTAAAAAAAGGGAACCCTTCGCGAAGGGAACTTTTCCTCCGTTGTCCTCGCGCCAAGTGGCGCCTTCTCCTTTGTTCTTTTGTTTGAATATTCGCCACGTGTCGCAACAGGAGTTAAACTGGGGAGGAAGAGAGAGAAAAGGAAGGGTACGGGTGGGAGGGAGTTTCTCTTTTATTTTCTTGAACCGAAGTTTAAAAACTAAATATCTCGAGAACCGCTTATTCAAATTACGAACCGTTTTCACTTTTGAACTTCTCGCGTCGAGATCTTCAAAACTAGATCCCATGTCGATAGGTTTTGACGAACTTTTTTTTTGTACATCCAAAAGCTGAATAGCTGTACATCCGGTTTGAACATAGCTGTACTTCGGGTTTGAACTTACTTGTACATCCGCTGTCAACATGTTTTGCACTCCGTTTTCTATTTACTTGTACTCGGTGGGAGGGTAGTTTTTCCTTTTATTTTTTTGAACCGAAGTTTAAAAACGAAATATCTTTAGAACCGGTTATCCAAATTACGAACCGTTTTCACTTTTGAACTCCTCGCGTCGAGATCTTCAAAACTAGATTCCATATCGATAGGTTTTGACGAACTTTTTTTTTTACATCCAAAAGCTGAATAGCTGTACATCCGGTTTGAACATAGCTGTACTTCGGGTTTGAACTTACTTGTACATCCGCTGTCAACGTACTTTGTACTCCGTTTTCTCTGTACTTGTACACCCTATTTGCACTAATCTGTACATCCGAATGGCTACATTCTGTACTTTCTGTTCTATATACTCTGTATTTTCGTGTGGCGCTTTAGCGTAGGTGTTAGGGTACGGAGGATTCATCGCCGTCGACGCTATCGCGTCGACGAGCGATGAAGCCTCCGTACCCTAACGCCCCGAGGCTGAGTCCCTCCGTACGCCGCGGTAGTGGCGACGGGGGACGAAGCCGAGCCGCTAGATTAAGAAAAACTTATAACTTGTATATATTAGTTAGGGTTGTGGGTGGGGGTGGCAAGTACCCAAATTTATATACCGGTATGCAAGAGAGCTTTAGATTTAAGTAGCAGCATGAGTTTGTACACCGTGGATGTACACCGATGTGCGCGCGGATGTACAACGATGTGCGCGCGGATGTACAACGATGTCCGCGCGGATGTACACCCGTGTGCGCGCGGATGTACAGGGGAGCTGGGGTGGAGAAATTCGTTTTTGCTTCCTTCACTTCGTGTTAAAATTCGATTTTGCTTTCTACATGCGGGACAAGCGTGCTCCCGCCACGTGGCACGCTTAGGAGCTAATAAAGTTTCGTTTGCAAAGGGAACCCTTTTTATAGTTGCACCCTCTCGTAGTTCCCATTATATGGGCCTGGGCCAGACCGCAAGGCATGCACGAGTCCTCCTATCGAGCGATCAACGCCAATTCATTTCATTATTTTCTTCCGTTTCCTTTCATATATTTGTTTCCTTCATATTTCGGGTTTATTTTATATTTTTTATTTTTTTATTTTAAATATTAATTATTTTTTGAAACATGGATATTTTCATACTTGAAACATTTTTAAAAATCAAACCGTTTTTTATAAATTTATATTTTTCAAAAAATGAAATTTTTTAAATATGATCCATTTCAAAAATCGGAACCAACTAAAAAAAATGAGTTTTTTCAAAAATGAACCATTTCAAGAAGTAAAACTCGGTTGAATCGAATATACCGGTGAACATAAAATAATAGTGAACCGAAAATGTTAGTGAACCAAAAATAATAGTGAAACGAAAAGAAACTAAAATTCGGATAAACCGAATATAATAGTGAACCAAAAATTCCGGTCAACCGAAAATAATAATGAGCCAAAAATAATAGTGAACCAAAAATGTTGATGAACCAAATATATTAGTGAACCAAAAAATACCGGTCAACAAAAAACAATAGTGAACCAAAAATAATAGTGAATAAAACATTTCGGTGAACCGAAATAATAGTGAACCAAAAATACCAGTAAACCAAAAATAAAAGTGAACCAAAATAGCGGTGAACCGAAAATAATCTTGAAACAAAAATACCGATGAACCAAATATATTAGTGAACCAAAAATGCAGTTGAACCAAAAATGCAGGTGAACCAAAAACAATAGTGACCCAAAATAATAGTGAACAAAAAATGCGGGTGAACCAAAAATATCAGTGAACCAACAATAATAGTGAACCAAAAATAATTGCGAACAAAAAATATTGGTGAACCAAAAATAATACTAAACAGGAAATATTAGTGAACCAAAAATAATAGTGAACCAAAAATAAATTAAAATTTGGGTAAACCGAAAAAAAGTGAACCAAAAAATACCGGTGAACCGAAAAAAATAGTGAACCGAAAATAACAGTGAATACAAAATGTCGATGAACTGAAAATAATAGTGAAGCGTAAAGGAAACAACAATTAGATAAACTAAAAATATTAGTGAACCAGTAATATCGATAAACCAAATATATTAGTGAACAAAATGCAAGTGAACGAAAAGAACCGGTGGATAGAAAATAATAATTCACCGAAATGGGATGAATCGACTTAATAGTGAACCAAAAAAGTAGATTGATGGGATTAAAAAATACCATGGATTCCTAAAAAAAATTCAACTATTGAGATTCAAAAAAATGTTTCACATATTACAAAAAATAAGGAAAATGAAAAAGCAAAACAAAAAGAAACACGAAAATGATAACATAAAAATGTTACAGAGAAAACATAAAAGGAAATAGAGAAGAATGAAATACTTAAATGAAAAGAAGAAAGAAGAAGAAAGAAAATTATTACTGTAAGAAAAGGAAATAAGTTCACAATTAGTATAATGATTGGGAAAATTAATTAAAATAAATAATAATAACGCTTGAGACAATAAAAATAAGTTGTAGAAGAAGCGAAAAAGGGGAAGAAAGTAAAAAACTGAGAGAAAAATAAATGAAAGTATCGACACGATATATACTGACAACCAAATAACTAGGAAGGTATACTCGTAACTACCGCCCCTATAGAAAGGGAAGGCAACGTGGAGTCGCGATGCATAAAGCTATAGGATAAATCTAATCAGCGAGCGATCGTACACATGTATTGGTTTTTAATGGGCCGGCCCGTGTTAACCGCACGTGGGTGAGTCGGTACTACAGCTCGCAATAAGCGAGATATAGCGCCTGCGCAAAAAGAGGCACGCTGGCCAAATTAAGCCCGCCAGGCTAAACGGGCTCGTGTCGGCCCGTTTATTAGCTGTGCCGTGCTGGGGCCTTGAGACGAGGCCCATGTTCCGGCACGACACAGCCCACCTACTAGACGGGCCGACACGGGCCGTGTCAGGCCCGCCAAGCACTAAACGTGCCTATGCCGTGCCTGTGCCGGCCTGTTGGCCAGGTTTCATCCACATTTACCTTTTCGGCACTCGTCCATGAAGGAGCTTTGGCTGCCGGCGTGTTCCCCTGCGAAAATCCCTCTTTCCCGACGACCCTCCCGGTGCTCCTCTCAACCCGAACGAAGACGTTCTCGGCGACCCTCTTCCCCCCCGACTACCCCATCTCTTTCCTTTTCTTCTTTCCTCGCAATTCCCTTTCCACCTTCATTTATTTCGTCCTCTCGAATCCGCCGGCGCTTCAATCTCCTCGTCGGTCTGTCTCCAGTCGAATCTGCCGGAGCACGGTTCCATGACACCTTCATATGGTTGAGCTCTCCCCATCTCGTGGGGCATCCTCTTTTTCCTCCAAAAATCTAACGGGGATTAGATCCCAGCAATGGATACTGTAGGCATTAGTTCCGATGAGCAAGTAAGCCCAATGTTTGAAACTAGTTTAATTCATCAGAACACCATCTTTGCTTAATAATTCTTTTGCACACCTTTCAGGATGTCGTATTCAGAGAATTGCTTCTATTCTTCATTTGGGCAATGTGGTATTTTCTGAAGGGAACGAAGCATATTCTTTCTGTACCCAAAGAGTAATTGCCAGCCATCTTTTGATAATGCAATTGGGCAGAGAGTCATATTTGTAAAAAAATCCTACGTGATAGGCCCTGCATAATAACTAGGCCAATAACAGATCCAAAAAAGATCCTTGGGAATTAACAATAGTATTGTCCAGCCATCCTTGTGATTATATCTAGCTCTAGGGCATAAGGACCAGGGAAGCGAAGCGTTTTCCCTAACCTATCCATGCAGAAATCCACAAATTCCAACCCAGGATCTTACTGATACTACCATCCAATGTTTTTTTTCTCTCTCGTTTATGTTGCTAGTCTCTCCGTTCCTAAATGTAAGATGTGTTAGGTATTACACCTGTTATCTACATGCATAATAAAGTGAGTGGATCCGCTCAGGTGCAACAACTGCCGCCAATTCGGCCACAAAGCCAAGTGTTGTAAAGGGAAAACTCCTCCTCGCCCTCCTCCGGTACAAGATTGTCACGTCGTGCCGACGCGTGTTGATGTTCGTCCTCGTCTATGGCAGCGACCGCCTCCCCGTCCACAGTCAGTGTCACCTTGCCAGCCGACCGGTGTGCATTTGCAGTGTGTCCACACCGACCAGCTCGTGGATGAACCTTCACCGTTTCGACGCCCTCCACCTTCCACTACCATGACAGATGTGCAGCCTACCCTGGCTGAGCAGGCCATGTTACTTCGTTCCGAGCTTCACGGGTGCCTCGCGAGGGTTGAGAGTTTCTTGGTGAGAGTGGGAGTTGCTCTTGGCACATCCCCTGTTACGCATGAAGGCTCCCCTCCGGTTGAGCTCAAAACGGGTTCAACTAATATTGGGGAAGAAGACCTTTATGGTAGTTTCTCTCCCCGTGCCATGTCATGCCCGTAGGGGCAGCCCCATGTGTCGGCTTCCTCTGTAAGTGAGGTCATTGCTCCAGTGATGTTGATCATGCCTGAGTTGTTGGAGTGTTGTGGGAAGTCGAGTCCTCCCGTGTCGATGGTGCTTCCAGAGAAGAACTCGCTTGGGCCCTTGGCGGCAGCTTCCATGCCATCGGCTCTGGAACCTAGCAAGCCGCTTATCTCCGTTGACTCTGAGGTCCGCTTTGCAAAAGAGCTCTGTGATCTTCTTATCAGTTTGGAGACGGTTAGTCTTGGATCTGGCAAAGAGATCGCTTGCCTCCTGACTGTCCATACCAGAAAGCCCTCCAACAACAGGACTGGCAAGGGCCTGATAGACAAGGTGAAGGCCTATGACCGATTTGAGTGGTCGTATCTCCATGGCTGTCTCAGTAAACAAGGCTTTGAATCCCTTTCGGCCCCTTGGGGAAGGATAGAGGGGACAAAATCAAGAAGGTGAAGCAATGTCTTGGGAGCAAAACCAAGAAGATGAGCGCCATGAGGAAGGCGTCCACAGATGCTTGATAAATGGTTCTCATATCTTCGGGTTTTCGTGTCACAGATCTTTCTTGATGCGTTTTTGGTGGGGTTTTCTTTGCGGTGTGGTGATCAATGTGTCGAGAGTTTGCGCTTGTGTCGGGTTGAGATAGTTGGTTGATCTGCCTAGGCGATCAATGAGTTGCATTACTTGGGTTTAGTCCGCATGTGGGTTTGTTGTAACGGTTTTCGCCCGGTTTTCCGTTAATTAACTAGGCAATTCTCTTCTTCTTAATTAATCGAGGCAAAACTTTTGCCTCCAGTTTCAAAAATAAATAAATAAAAATGAGTGGATCTACACATGAAATATGTCTAGATACACTTTTGTGCATGTGAATGTGGATAAAAACTAAAACACCTTATATTTGGATTATATTTGGGAACAGAGTGAGTACTTGCTACCATGCAAGTTAGGTCGATGGAAGCAAATTCCCATTTCTTTCTAAACAAATTCCAATCTGTCTAAAAGAAAAGTAATCCGTGTTGTTTTAGGAGTAGAAATGAATTTCAGTTCTGTTGGAAAGAATTTTCAGTTGCCACGGAAGAAAATGGACACAAATGAACGAAACAATTTTTGACTTAAGAATCTGGCAAATTGCTGGCATTAGCAAGGAACCCAGAGATACTGGCGGTCTGTACTAGACTGGAGACAGGAGTATAATCTTCATCATCCAAGTGGCAACAGCTTCAGGAATACAAGGAAGCAGAAACATAATAACCAGATCAGTAGAACAAGTTGCGCACATAGTAGGATTCTAAATGCTAGCAATTCATCTCCATACCATCAAAAGCGACCATAGTTCACCTCCAACAGGAAACGAAAAAAAGGTAGTTACATGCGCCTTTCATCTGTTTATCCAGGTATGTCTAGCAGCTTCGTAGTAGCCTAAGCATTAGGTATGCCATTACGAAGTTCACCAGGAACGCGAGTCTATCCTGCACAGCAGCCTCCAAAAAAGCCGATCCACATTACCGAGCTCAACTGTAACACATGAAGATCAACCGCTGATGTTGCCAAGCCAGAACAGCATCGGGAACTGCACGACCGCTAGGAAGAGCAGGAAGTAGTGGTTTCGGCTTGGGTGCCTCTCGTAGCTCCTTGATCCACCCAGGAGAACCCTCTTCATGGTCTTCACAAGGAACACGCCGGTGCAGAGACAGAACCATGGCATGATGAAATAGTACAAGTAGCTCCAGAAGATGCGGGCCAGCATTGCAAGAGATGTGCCAGCAAATCTATATCCGGCGTACGCCACAATGTCTAGCAGTGGAGCTTCACCACTGCCCAGGGAGTACATCAAACCTTTGATGAGGATGACTTGTAGAAACCAGCCAACTAGACCTCTTGTGAACAGTAGGGTCAGTGCCTCAGGGGTAAACCTGCATCACGGAACAAATCACATTTAGATGAGTTAAGCCTTTAATCACCAGATATAAGACAGGGTGTGGTTCAAACTGTAATTACTTTCCAAGAACTCCCAGAGGATATCCAGCAATGACAATGTAGGTGCCAAACGCCATCAAAGGGATGTACAGGTCTGGTGCATTGATGTCCTGAATTGGAGGTTTGTAGGATAGCCTTCCTCCTACTGGTTCAGTTATTCTTGTCCAGTGACCCTTATAAGGAAGACAAAAAAGGCAATATGCATGTTATGAGAGTTCCCATTACGCAAATCTTGCAGTAAAAAAAAGTGCCAACAGCTCTTACCCTGTGAAAGAAAGGGAACAAGATGACCATCAGTTTGTTCCTCACATACTGGCTGTTGACTTGAAAGTAATATTGTGGGTCGGACAAATATTGAGTAATCTGAAACAATCGAGTGAGGTTTAGCTTGTCTAGTTTCAAAATATTATCGATAAAAGAAACTTGTGTTAAGATGGAAACATACATTGCTCTGCATGAACTCAGAACTCGAACCAAGAAATTTCTCTCCATATGCTCCTAGTCCAGTACGGATCAGTCCAGGTCCAGCACCATACATGGCACTTTCAAAAGCATTTGGCCGTGCATTTGGAGGCCTACCAGCGAAGCCACCCAGTTCACTATTCATTGTTGCCATGATAATACCTGAATAGGCAGTCAGAGAAATCTTCATTCAGAACAGAATAACAAAAGAAACTGTACTCAAAATTATTTTGCAACAAGTTGCAGTCAAGAATCATAAGATGGTACCACTGATGATCAGCAAACTTTTACTCAAAAATCAAAGTAATACCAAATCTATGATCCCATGGGAAGAGAAAAAACAGCTGAAACAGCTTATAGCTTAATAAGTTTCACGACAAGACACCGATCTTTCCAAGATGAATTGGTGGGGCTAACGAGAATGTGTCATAAAAACTACTTCTACATAGCAAAAGAAAGCCCAGGTGGTCTACATCACCACATATCATTTGGCTGGTACAAACTATTGCCTTAGTTTAACAATTAACATTCCACAATAATATGACAGCCTAACAGGGTGTATTGCTCCATTGAGACTTTTCTTGGCCAATCAAAATACATGAAATTACTATTAGACTGATTTAGGGATGGCACCCGCAGGGTAATGGGTAAGGGTGGAGTCACCTCATACCCTTACCCGTCCCGTCAATCTTGCCTGTTACCCGTACCCATACCCGTGTGCGGGTACAACTTTTTCCCATACCCTTCACCCGACAGGGTAAAGGGGTACCCGGGGTAAAAATACCCGCATTTGCAACACAACTGATTGAGTAGAAAATAGTCGTAAACAACATCATATAACTTTAACCAGAAGCACATTTAAAACCGCAATAGATACTTATGAATAGCAGCACATTGTCAACAACAACACATTGTAAATAGCAGCATATATACTTATAAACAACACCACTTGCACATAAGCAACACATTAAACAACAGCACTTGTGCATAAACAACAATTAGTAATGATAAACAATTACGACACATAGTCATAAAAATTAGTAGGTACATTAGCTTATTATTGGGAGACCCACTTGTCACAGATTTAGAAGGGTATATGGGTACGCGGGTATGGGTTATACAAACCCATATCCGTACCCTCTCTGCCCGATGGGTACGAGATTTCCCCATTTACATACCCATGAGTATTTTTTCTCCCCAAACCCTTACCCTAATAGGGTTTTTACCCGCAGGGTACGCGGGTAATGGGTACCCATTGCCATCCCTAGACTGATTTGAGGTCATTCCATACTCTATAACTGGATAGATAAATTAATAAATAAGCAAAATGACCATGGCAGTCGAGAGTCCAGTCCCAAATCAAAGAAACTGCGAACTGCCTTTACAAAATGACCATGGCAATAGGTTAATAAGCTTCATGACAAGACACCAATCCTTCCAAGATGAAGTGGTGGTGCTAACGAGAAAGTGTCATAAAAACTACTTCTACAGAGCAAAAGAAAGCCAGATGGTCTACATCATTACATATCAGTTGGCTGGTACAACCTATTGCCTTGGTTTAACAATTAACATTCCACAGTAATATGACAGACTAACAGGGAGCACTGCTCCATTGAGACTTTTCTTGGCCAAATCAAAATACATGAAATTACTATTGGACTGGTTTGAGGTAGAGGCTGTCGGCAGAGGCTGCCGGGCGCGGCCCGAGCGGCGCCGGCGGCGGCGGCCTGTCACTCCCCGCGCCGGGATGGGTGGAGGCAGGGCTCTACCTCCTGGCGTCGGTGCTCCTCGGCGCAGCGGCGGCTCGGTGTTTTGGCCGGGAGGCGGTGTGACGGCGGCGGCCTTATGCGGCGGCTCAGCTACACGAGTTCCTCCCTGCTGCCGGAAGTGAGCGCAGCGGCGGCTCCGCCAGTGGGTGGTGCGGGTGGCTAGGGTTTGGCCAGGCCCTGTAGGCCCAGATCTGGGCCCGATCTGGGTCAGTGTGGGCCCGACTCGACCCCGGCTACCCTGTTTGATTAAGGGGCGATGCTTGTGACGGAGTGGCGGCGACGACGATACGTCTTCTGCAGCATGGCGCTGGGAGCTTCGCGGACCCGTTTGGGTCCGGCCGGGCTTTTGGTGTCGATCTTGAGGGTAGCAGCGGCGTCGGCCTACGTGCAGCAGCGTGGTGACGGAGACTTCACGGACCCTTCCAGGGGCCGGCCGGGCTTGACCAGCCTGGTGTGTCTCTGCTACCGCGTCCGGTCGGCACCCGCCGATGGCGGTGGAGGTAGTCCTCCAGCTGGCTGTGCTGCGGCCGCCCTCCGGCTCCAATGTGGCTTGGTGTGCTCCTGTGCGCCGCGTCCGGTCGGTTACCGTCTATGGCGGTGGAGGTCGATCCCTCCCACGTGGATGTGGTACTGTCGCTCTGTCTACGGCGGGTTCTTCTTAGTTCGACCGGTCGTGTAGTGCTTGCCTGGTGATACGACATTGGAGACCTCAATTCTGTGGTGGCGTTTGTTGGTGGGTGACGTGATGGGTGGAACGCTTCAGATTGTCCAGGGATGTGGTTTTTTGGGGGTCGGGAGAAATCCCTGTCATCTTGACACCGACGCAGTGACGCCTGTGGGTGTTGTTGTTCCTTCCTGAAGGGCGTCGGGGTACCTCTTCCCCACTACCCATAGCGTACCAGGGGAAACCCTAGGACCAGTCCGGGCAGTAGCAACGGCGTCGTTGTTTTCCTTCTTGGAGGTGTTGCTTGGTACGCGGCGATTCAGAGTGCTGGATTAGTGGTGGGACTTTGCCGGAGAGGACGCAGCGGTTGCGAGTCTCCTGTGTTTTCGTTGATCCGCCAATGTCGGCTTTGTTTTTCTTTTCTCTCTTCCTTTTCTTTTGGGCGTGCCTGTGCTGTGTTTGCCCAGCAGCGGTATCAATCTTGTATCGGGTGGTTGCTATATTAATATAGCGGGGCGAAAGCCTATTTCTTCAGGTAATTCCATACTCTATAACTGGATAGATAAATTAATAAATAAGCAAAATGACCATGGCAACCGAGAGACCCGTCCTGAATCCAAGAAACTGCGAACTGCCTTTACAAAACCGTGTGGGTACATATTGGTCAGTTCAAATTCCTAAGATTTAGTTGTTCTGATGAACTACGAAAGCAACAGGATCCTCCACGCTTGCCCAATGTTCCACGCACCAATCCAGTGCCCAGATCAACTAAGCAAATCTAAAGTTTTTTTCCCAAAAGACAATCACACTGAACTCCATAGCAGGGCAGTCGCTGTAAACTACATTCTTCCTGATCTGACCCCTAACGCCAGTCGCTGTAAACCACGTGGGGTGCTGGCTGATAGGAATATAAAGCCCAATTGGATCTATTTTAAGTGCAGATGCTGCACTATTTAGGAGGTAGAACTTATTTGTATTGCAATGCAAACTGCATCTTACTATGAGTATCTCTGAAGCTAATATACCTTATGCATTCTTATATATCATGTTCATATACTCTGCTCCATCGCGGTAATCTCAACTACGACGTGAATCGAATGTCGGTGTTTGTTACTGAAACCTCGAAACGCGGCTTCGACTATTCCTCGACTTCGGTTTGGTAAGGTTTTTTGGTTAATTCATGGAATTAATTAGTTTTTAGTAGCTCCTTCCATGCATGATTTGTGAAGGGTTGTTGGCTAGGAATGTGTAGCACTTTATATGAATGATTGTATGCCGTATTCTAGAGGCGTACAATGCATATGACTCATGGTTCTTGCCGTGTTAGTACTTAGTAATCAGCAACTATATTATTTGCCTTTGCAATCTATTCCTTTTTGCCTTTTTGTTCTTTCATTTGTATAAGGTGATAAGGCAATTTCGGAATACTGCATGTGACTACTCTTATTTTCAGATGAACATGAAAATATTGTTGTTTGCTGAAGGTTTGAGGATGCTAGACCTGAGCGTGACGAGTATCATGGAATATATATAATACGTTTGCAGGAGGGCTACGAGCTATGGAACCAGATATTGGTACACCTTCTCATGTACAAGCACAACGAATATGAAACCGAATGGCTCGGCTCATTCCAGATCCGGGAGCCGGCCGGTCGGCTTGGCTCTGGAAGAGGCCGTAATGGAACCCAGCGGGGACCCTGAACGCTCCGTCGCAGGTGAATCTTCTTCTCCAGATACGGTGTATGTTCAGAACGAAAGCTCCAGCAACTGAACGGTCTGGACGCCTGCCGGGTGTCCACTGAAATTTGTTCAGGGGTAGTGTTTTCTGCTTCGAATTCTTGGTCGGACTCGGATTGCCTTCTTCTCCGTGTCAGCGCCGGCGACGGCCGTCCCAACTCGCCATGTTGAAATCGACTAGGAGTCTAGGACTCTACCTACTCAGATACAAGATTACCAAAGGTGTGTGTAGCAGAGTTGGATTAGAGATACATAACCGATGTGCTCCAAGCTGTTAAATACTGCGCGATTAGAGATTAACGACCGCTGTTCAAAACAAAACAAGAAGGATTAACAACCAACACGAATCGTCGAGCAACAAAAATAATTTTCGAGCGATCCTTTCTTTTGGGCTAAGTAGATCTCCAGCAGCAAGTCCTGTCCGCTTATCATGGCCTGCCGGCTCGCCCTCTCCAGGGTATCTCTTTCTTTCTTTCTTTCTTTGTTTTCTCCAGCATGATTTCAATTCCTTTGTTCGTCGAATATTGGGTTCTGCGTTTTAGATCGATCTCGCTTAAATTTATGTGCTGCCGATTTCGAGACGTGTTTCTTCCATGATTGCTGTCGCCGCTGTTGAAGATGACCATATTTTCCGGTAATCTTAATTTTTTGTGTATATTTCTGTCACAGGCTGCGACGCGTCTTGGATCGGCAAATGCGATTTCTGTTCCTTCTTTCAGGGTACCTGCTGCCAAAACTGCTGGTATAGCTTTGATCGATATACTTACATCACAACTGCCAGCTACTAATAATACTCCTAAAATGGGAATGGCGCCACACCGCCCCTGCGCTAGTCACAAAGGAAAAAAAAAAGGATTAATTTTGCACAATATGTTTTCGATCATATAGACATCATATTATATTCTGGGCCTTGGTTGAGTCTTGCCATAATAGGAATTAATTAAGTTTCTGCTGAACTCTGATGCTTAATGCAGGCACCGTGTTTTCTAGAAGGTTCAAGAGCAATTGTCCAGAAAGAGTTGTAAAAAACTTCGAAAATAACAACCCAGCGCAATCTCCAGCACTCTCTGAGTATATAAAAGCCATCGTCGGCCTTGAATTGCAAACTCAGTCGCGTTTTTCAGCACTCTCTGAACACGTAAAAGCCCTCGTCCGTCTTGAATTGCAAACCCCGTCGCACTCTTCAGCTCTCTCTGAGCATGTAAAAGCACTAGTCGGTCTTGAATTGAAAAAGCGAGGTAACCGCCGTTTCCTTTCACACATTTCTTTTCAACTGTTATTTTTCTCCATACAAAGCAATTTGTCTTACAACTTGTTTCCTGCAGGACGAACTGCTAATTCAGCCAGTCATTCATGTGACGACGATATTGGTGCATTTGATGCTGTGAATGACGTGTCCATGAATTCAACCACGAAATTCAGTGATGTCAAGGGAGTTGACGAAGCTAAAGCCGAGCTCGAGGACATAGTTCTATACCTAAGAGATCCCAAGGTGATAGACATTAGCATCGTTAATTAACAAACCTGTATGCAGGTTGTTGAAATCCAAGTCATTCTTTTTTCTTGATGCCGATCGAGATGTTAACCTAGTGTGCTTAATTGGCAGCATTTCACGCGCCTTGGTGGCAAGCTTCCAAAGGGTGTTCTGCTTGCTGGCCCACCAGGCACAGGGAAGACCATGTTGGCAAGGGCTGTGGCAGGTGAAGCCGGTGTCCCATTTTTTGCGAGCAGCGGCAGTGATTTCGAGGAGCGTTACGTCGGTGTTGGGGCTAAGAGAGTGAGGGATCTCTTCAGTGCAGCAAAGAAGAGATCCCCTTGTATAATATTCATCGATGAGTTCGACGCCGTTGCTGGGAAGAGAAACGAAGATGATTCAAAGTCGCGGAGGCAGACCCTGAACCAGCTGCTTGTTGAGATGGATGGCTTCAAGGAGAATGACGGGATCATCGTTCTCGCGGCGACCAACTTCTCAGAGTCGCTAGATAAAGCCGCTGTTAGACCTGGGCGTTTTGACCGTCAAGTTCAGGTTCCTAATCCAGATATCGAGGGCCGGCGACAGATCCTCGAGGCTTGTATGTCAAAGGTACACACTCTGTCCATAAAGATAAGGAGTTTTCGTAGTCGTTAATTTTGCAATGCAAGATTTGACCTTTCTTTGTGATTCCTTTTTTAGGTCAAGTCCAAGGGTGTTGATCTGATGACCATTGCAAGGGGGACACCTGGATTCTCAGGTGCAGACCTTACAAACTTGGTGAACGTTGCTGCTCTGAAGGCTGCCAAGGATGGGGCAGATGCTGTTATGATGGATCACGTTGAATACGCCAAGGACAAGATCATGATGGGCAGCGAGCGCAAAACGGCAGTGATACCTGATAAGTGCAGGAAGATGACTGCATACCACGTAGGAGGGAGGGCCCTTGTTGCTATCCACGTGGATGACGCCCGCCCTATCCACAAGGCTACCATTGTCCCGAGAGGCAACGCTCTTGGCATGGTGACGCAGCTGCCAGAGGAAGAAGATGCCTATAATGTCTCAAGGAAGAAGATGCTGGAGAAACTGGATATCCTCATGGGAGGCAGGGTAGCTGAGGAGCTTATATTTGGAGACAGCGAGGTGACTTCTGGCGCTTTGTCTGATCTAAGTGAGGCAACTCAGCTGGCGACGGACATGGTCACCAAATATGGTATGAGCCACCGGGTTGGCCTTGTTTCCTATGATGACGGCGGCGTTGGGAAGAAGATGACAACCCTGAGCGGGCAAACGATGGCCCTAGTTGATAATGAGGTGAAAGAATTACTGGGCAAGGCTTACAAGAATGCAAAAAAGATTGTCACGGTGCACAGCAAGGAGCTTCATGTGCTAGCCGATGCGCTCCTTGATCATGGAACTCTCACCGGAGACCAGATCACGACCCTGATGAAGACTGGAACTCTCACCGAAGATCAGACCAAGAAACCAGTGTCATCTACCCGCAAAAACAAGAATGGAACTATAACCGAAGACCCCCTTGAGCATGGAACTCTCACTGGAGACCAGATGACGACCCTGATGAAGAATGGAACTCTCACTGGAGACCAGATCATGACCCCGATGAAGAATGGAACTCTCACCAAAGATCATACCAAGAAACCAGTGTCGTCTACCCGCAAAAAGAATGGAACTGTAACCGAAGATCAGACCAAGAAACCAGTATCGACTACCCACAAAAAGAAGTAAATAATTGCTTCTAACAATCGTGAGCAGAATCATGAAACGCCTTCTTCCTAGTAATAGTTGAGAGGCAGAACAGTTTGGTCCTAAGAAAAAGTTCCTCTACTTTCGATTCTTTAGCTGCATGCACACAAATGTAAAGATTATGTACCGGTCTGAATCTCTCTGGCTTTTGTTTCTCAAGTCTGTTAAGAGAATGCAACGTGTTTTGATCTTCTGTGTATTTTATTTTAGTAAAAACTCTTATTTTGGGTCTCAGTCATTAATGTACCCAAGATTTCTGTTATAACTGAATTATAGGATTTATGTGAGTGAGCACAAGGATATGCAAATGTTTCAGTCCTAGCTACATACATTTCCCCAGCTGCAAAACCTATTGTAAAATAAAATAAGGCGCTTGCATCACAGTACCATATGCTTGTAACTATACCCGCTAACCTATGTCAACTTCTGCAAAAACAAATCCCAGAGAGTTCTTTCATCTTGGTGAGAGTGGCAACGCATCGTTGCAATCAGCTTGTCTGTCCATCGGGAGCTTCTCAGCGTTAACATGCCTCCCCTTCAGGACATTCTCAATGTGAACACATCCGGCCGCAGCTTCAACGGCAGTGTGACATCAGTGTACGTGCTGCTGCAGAAGGGCCATGGCGCAACAGCAGCTGCTGCTAGCTCTTCAGGCCAGCACATTTGGCTTCAACAAAATGCCCCAAGTATAGGCGATTAAGCCACACTTCTAGCTGAGACGCGGAAGCAGCTCTGCGTTCACATATCCAGCTAGCA
>QRDG01000187.1:363014-487216 GCA_012064385.1 Puccinellia tenuiflora
TTCTTCTACTTCACCTACATGTGGCAAGCCACAAAATAATGCAATGGTGAGTAGGGATAAATTTTGCAATGATGATTGTAAGCTTCTTATAGATAATATTTCATCTCTATCTCATTGCAATGATTTATCTTTGGACTTAAACACATCTAGAACTATAAATGTTTCACATGCTTGTGTTGATAGTCCTTGCATATCTTCTAAATCATCAAGTAGTGATGATCATAACAATAATGATGATGATGAAGAAGATGATGCTTACTTTAAAAAGAAAGGTCTAATGGTTCTTAATGCTCTTTCAAATAATAAAAATGCTTGTGAGAACCTCCATGAAATCATGAGCACCCTTGTTGAGCGAGGGATTACTATTGTAAATTTGGAAGCTCGTGAAGATGAAAGTCTTAGTCGCGAACGTAATTATGTGAACACGATTGCGGAGCTTGAGGAAGCTCTTGAAGAAGAACAAACCACCAAGAAATCTCTTGAGGAGACATTTACTCTAGAGTCATCTAAAGTAAATGAAACCCATGATAGAGCTCTCAAGGTGGCTAATGATTTCAAAATAAAAAATGAAGAGCTCGTTGTTGAAATTGTTAGACTTCTTGAGGCTAATGTGAAATTTGAAAAGGATGTCAAGTCCTTCGAAGATTCTCTTGCACATCTCACTAAGTCTCATGATCAACTCCAAGCTCAATTACTAAAAGAGCTTCCTACTTGTTCTCCCATTGCTATTAATGTTGATGCTTGTGCTACTAACTCTATTTCTTATGAAGCATCCATTTTAAAGGAGAATGTTGAGCTAAGGGCTCAACTTAAATTGCTAACTAGCAATTATGAGATATTGGAAGAAAGTCATGAGAAGCTCTCGAGCTCTCATGAAGATCTTCTCGTATCTCATGATAAGCTAAAGTTAGCTCATGAGGCTATTGCTACCAAGGTAATATCTAGTGAGCCTCATGTGGACAATGACACAACTTTTACTAAAAATGCTAAAATGCCATGTGCTAGTCCTTGTAATTCTTCATCTCACACTAGTGCTAAATCATATGTTGAATTACATTTCGTGCCTAGTTGCTCTAACAATGAAGCCTCAACTTCCACTAGTACTTGTGTAGCTACTAACCTTGTAGGGAAGACTAAAGAGCACAAGGCACAAGCCACTTCTTTGAAGAAAGATGTGGAGAAGCGTCATAAAGGGAAGGCCACACTTGACAACATGTTGAGTGTGCAAAAATCCCCCAATGACAAGAGTGGACTTGGATTCAACTCCAATATCAAGAACAAGTCCAAGAGTAGCAATAAGAAGGGCCAAGAACAAGTCAATCACTCGGCCAAGATTGTTTGCTTCAAGTGCAAAGTTGAAGGGCATCATGTTAGGGATTGCCCAATGAAGAAGAAGCCTCTTAGTGAGAAGCAACTAGGGAAGCGGCCTATTGTTCAATCTCATCCTCAACCTCGGGGTTGAACAAAGGCCACCTCCTAAGAAGACTCAAGTCATTGCTCCTCAAGTTGAGGAGCCTATTAAGAAGAAAGAAAATAGTCGATATTGCTACTTATGCCGTGGGAAGGGTCACTTGGCTTCTTCATGCACAAACGGTACTCTATCCAACCCCATAATTATTGATGATGTTTATTCTCTTAGGAAGGATAGGGTTGGCAATGTGTTCGCCAAATATGTGGGAACTCAAAATGGTGTCAAGAAAAGAACCATTTGGGTTGCCAAGCCTATTGTGACTAACCTCTTAGGACCCAACTTGGTTGGGGACCAACAAGCTCAAACTTGATCAATAGGTTGTGATGGAGGACATTGGAGACTTGGCTATCCTTGAAGAATTAAGGGATCTTCTTGATTATTATTTCCACAAGCCAATTCATTTGGATTATATTGTCATACCTCATATCCAATGCTCCTTCTTGCGGTAACTTATATTTAAATTATATATACATTGAAAGTTGCTTGCTCCCTTGCATGTGTTAGTTTTGTTCCTAGCATGTGCTTGTATATGTTGTGCTTATTACTTACCTTGAGCAATCAAGTTTGTGTATGTTAATGTGCGCTCCATATATGTGTAAACTTTGTGTTGAGTCCTTATTGGATCTTGTGTTGATTTCAATGGGCTCTTTTGAGAGATTAATGGACTATCCCATTTTGGGGGAGTGATATGCTTTGTGCACTTCACTAACCTAAAAAATGTGTGTATATGAGGAACACCATCTAGTATTGATATATCAAGATTATCTAGTAACTATGTGGTGTGTCATACTCATGAGAAATTCAAATTCTATAATATCCATTAATTATCTCTAGTTGATTTTATTTGCCTCTTGCTTAGATAAAATGAATTATCACATTATGGGGGAGTAATAAGCTATGTGCATATTACAATCCTACAAAATGTGAACATTTGAGGTTTGCCACTTAGATTTGATATTGTAAATTATCTTATTCCTATGTGGTATATTAGCTCGAACAAGTTCCAATTTGCTTTTTAGCTATCTTTTGGCTCTTGTTTGTGTGAGTTTGCTTGGTGTGGTTTTTCTCTAATATGCATTTCCATACATTAGTTGAGAAACCATTTGTTCCATATTATTCTAACCATGGCCTTGCCGGTTGGTTTGAATAGTTGGAACTATCAACAAAACCTTATTAAAATATGGTGTTTTATTTCTTATCTCTTGCCATATGTTTTATCTTGTGAGGATATTCTTGGATACATCTTATCATCGGGAAAATAATTCCAAATGGTCACTGTCCTTGGACAATCCATATTTATGTTTGTGATAGAATATTTTTGATTATCCTTACATTGGCATTGTCTTTTATTTGCCTCATCTCTTGCCAAAATATTTATTTTGACTCCCTTTGCCTTCCTTGCCTCTTGCATGGATCCTAATCTTCAAATTGGTAGTGTTTAGTGTTGTAAATAAAATATGAAGAGTAATGATCCCTTGTGCATGCATTTTGTATTCAAATGCAAATATCAAAATAATGCATGAATCTTGGGGGAGCATTCCTTTTTATTTAGAACACTACCCTATCTATCAATATTTGATCCTTTCAATTGGCATTTGATTTCTATCGCATGTATTTATGGAAGACAAATCTTTTTCTCTTGATGCTTTGTGCCATCATGAAAAGTGTAAAGGGTGCTTGGTTTATTTAGTGTAACCTTGCTCTCTCTTGGGAGTCTTGCTTTCTCATTTCTTGTTTTATGTTCATCCTATAGAATGAGAAAACCCTTTGAGCATGTCTCTTTCTTTCATCTTATATGCTCATTGGCCTTGCCTAGGTACCTTCAATTGGTATTAATTGGAATTTAGTATCTCCTCCATAGATATTTGTTTTAATTGATATTTATTGTGGAAATCTTGATACCTTATTACTTTATTTTACTTTACTTGATTCCGGTCAAGTATTAACCTCTTTTTGGTATCTTGTCTCCTAATTGGTATCTTATTTTTCAATTGGTGTCTTATCTCTCATGTGTTGTTTGATTTGATTCCTATTGATATCACACTTCATGTGTTGATGTGTTTTGGAATCAATCATATGTTGATTTGATTTTTCCTTAATCATGTGTTGATTTGGATTTTAATATAATTTGGACAACCTTTTTGTGTCACACTTTGGTGTGCTCTCTTCTTGGTTTACTTGGTGTTGTGTCCAAATTGTATCTCATTTGGTTCTTGTAAGTCCATGCATGCATATTTACTAGTATATTTATTTTATGGCATGCTAGTCTTTCTTGATCCAATATATAGGGGATACTCCACCAAATCCTAAATCGGCTAAGATGTGCATGAAATTCAATTTCATATCTATATGCACATATTTATGTGGAGTGCTTCCTATGTATTGTAGTGTATCTAACTACTATGGAACCCAATGAGTTTGGAAACCATATTGTACTTGAATTATGTGTTAGGTACAATTGAGAAGCGTTGGATGCTTGCCTCATTCATAAGGAAGGTGGTCTCACCATGTGATTTTAGGAGTCAAGCTATGATGACTAACAAAGGATCATCTTCATCATCACCAATGCATCTCGGTAACAAGTATCTATCTCATGTATATCTTTCTTGTATTCAACCTTGTGTAGGTTGCCTCTTGGCATGAAAGCTTTAAATGTGCAATTGTTGTGGTTTTGGCTTATTTCCTTCACTTGGTATATCTTTGTGATATTTGTGATGAAATTGCAAAAACCCTTCCTTCAATTGGTATTGTTTCTTTGTGATACTTGTTGCCTATCTCAAAGCATTTCCACTATCTCTTGTTCCCTTAGTGATATGTGTGATGCATTTGATGTGTTTGAAGTTCATTTATATACAATGAGATAAAATTGAGCTATGTGCTATGCTTTTAAGCAATAATCTCTTTTTGTATATTCATGACTTCGCTTTGATTACCATGGTCTCTTTTTCTTCGACCATCTTATATGTGTAAGTTTCTTTGTCGATATATATCATTAACGATTTGTCTACTTAGAAACCTATACATATGAGAGAGGTCACCTTTTATTTGGTATATCCTATTTTCTTTCAAGCCACCTTGTCTTTTATCTATAATTCTTTGGTGGCTCCAAGTTTATCTCGTGAGTGCTTGTTTTATTTCTATTCACATCTTTGCGTACTCACATTTTATTGAAGATCCTTCTCTTCATGCTTATCACGGTGAGTATGTTGATTTTGTTGGCTAAATGTTCTCACTAGCTCTTGGGTTTTTCAATTGGTTTTATTTTCCAATTGGTATCCTTGAGCTTGTGAACATATTCTTTTTGAAAAATCTTCTTTGTATGATTGTGTGTGTGTCAATACTTGATATATAACTTATCTCCATTTGGTCAAGACTATGTGTCTTACCAAATTAATTGTCTTGTCACACACACATACTTTTGGTTGGGTCTTTCCTAATAGTTTCTTTTAATTGGTATCTCCTTATGGCTCAACCACATCTTTGGTGCAAGTGCTTTGTTTTGCTTTAATTTTTACATCCTTGCACTTGGTGAGTGTTCTAGATGATTTTGGGGGAGTGAGGATTTCATATTCATGCACTCCTCAATAGTGCATGAACATTGGGGAGCTTCTCTATTTTTATTTAGAAATCTCGTTTAGGATCTTCTCGATTGCTTTTCTCCTTTGTGGAGATGTTTAGAATGATTTCATTCTTTTGCAATCTTTGGATCCTCAATATAGTTTGATTTCCTCTATTATTCGTCAATGGATATGTGCATTTGATTTCACTCATATCTTGAGAAATGTATACCTTATGGAGGAACTCATATTATATTGGCCTTCTAAATTTTTCTTCCCATTTCGGCAATCGATGCCAATGGGGGAGAAGTTTTAGAGGGTTTAAGGGAATTTGGTTTTATGCTTTCGCTTGGTTCTTAAGCATTTGCCTCTCATGCTCATGCATCCTTGTCTTGCAAGGTTGCTTAATTCATTATATAAACCCTCTTAAAAAGGATTGTCATCAATTACCAAAATGGGGGAGATTGAAAGAGCATGGTTGCCCCCATGTGGTGTTTTGGTAATTAATGACAATCTCTATGGACTAATGTGTGCCTTGAGTTATATTTGTAGTGTTGGTCCATAAGGAATGCTTGGACTCCATATGTTGGAGTCAAGGTTAAACGAAGAAGATTATATGATGATCAAGGCTAAGTGCAAGTTGATCAACATACAAGATAAGCGCATGTGAAGGTATGCGAAGAATAAGAATATATGTTGATCAAGGCTAAGTGCAAGTTGATCAACATACAAGATAAGGGCATGTGAAGATATGCGAAAGAGTGCCTCTCCCATCTTGGTGTATGGGGGAGCAATATGCGAGTCTTCACCAAGCGGAGCGCAATCAAGAAAGGTGATCCACTTGAGAGTAGATCAAGATCGTCATCATCTAGCTCAAGTGGAATGCGCAAGGAAAAGGTATGATCTTGATAGGGTTTCTATTTTACCGGTCTCGCGGTGTAGTTGGGAGACCGGGTTTTAGGATAGGTAACCGTACTATCAAGAGGGGCTCTCAAGTGAGCTTTAGCGTATCGGTCGTAGAGAGCTCAAACCTTTGCATCATTGGCATCATCTTTATTGGTTCTTATTTGTCTCTTATCATGGTGTGGTCTTGGTGCTTGTCGTGCTTGTCATGACAAGGCCAAGCTCATCGAAAACGGTTTTCATATGCGTCTTCCATTGCGTTTTCGATATTAGAAATATTGTCGGTTTGTCCTTGAGAAATTATCCACACATACATGTGTTGATAATTTATCTCTTAATTGTTTTCAAATATTTCCAAGGATGGCTACTATCATCCTCTTTCCAACAAAATTGGTTTCACCTCTTTCGAACTTCATTTACAAAAGATATGATGGTTCCGGTTTGCAAGAAAGAGGTTTAACCTTTCCTCATTTGTTATTATAATATATTGTTGGACTATGATGTTTTTCTGCATAATCTTGTAGTGCTCGTTGTGACGATTCCAACGAGTCCAAGATTATCGAAAACGGAGTTCGTATGTGGAAGATATTGCATTTCCGGTGTCAAACGTTTTCTAGGCAGAAAAAGAAAAGAAAGAAAGAACGAAAAAAAAGGGAAGGAGCTGCCCGGTCTGGCCGGCCTCGTGGCCGGGGCCTCTCGGGCCGCTGGCCGGCCACCATGGCCGGCCCATCCCGGCCATGGCCGGCCCACCCGGCTGGCTGCTTGTGGCCTGCCCTGTTTCCCTTGCTTTTGCTGCTTTTGGGCTGCCCCGGCCATGTGGCCGGCATGGCCGGCCCGATGGCCGGCCTCGCGCAGTTTTGCCCCCAACGGACAGAATTTTGGGCAGCTATTTAAGGGGTTTCTTCCCCAAATGAACAAACACTTTTTGCCCCAACTCTTGAGCTCATTTTCCTCCATTGTTGCCATCCCTTTGAGCTTTGCTATCTCTCAATCCCTCCAATAGTTCTTGCTAGTTTTTGAGGGAAAAGAGAGAGGAGGTCTAGATCCGCGTTTCCACCGATCGATTTCTCCTCTAAGTGAGGGGAACCCTTTGGATCTAGATCTTTGGAGTTTCTTAGTGTTTCTCCTTTGTTCTTCCTCTCAAATCCCTCCCAAGCATTAGTTG
Organism: Puccinellia tenuiflora; assembly: GCA_012064385.1. Lineage (NCBI taxonomy): Eukaryota > Viridiplantae > Streptophyta > Magnoliopsida > Poales > Poaceae > Puccinellia > Puccinellia tenuiflora. Next base: position 370,111 of record QRDG01000187.1, read on the forward strand.
CTTTGGTTGGATTCGGGTTGGAAGAACTTGACCACTTAGTGTGTTCTTGCCATTGCATTCGTTGCATCGGTTTGAGTTCTCCACGGTGATTCGTGGAAAGTGAAGTTGGGAAGCTTGTTACTCTTGGGTGCTTGGGTGCCCTAGAGCTTGTTCCTCTAGGGCATGTTGGTACCCTAGACGGTTGTTGATTTCTCGCAGTCTTGGTGGCTCACGGGATTTGTTGAGAGCCTCCAATTGTGGAGTGTGACTCAACCTTGTTCGTCTCGGAGCTTTGGTAGCTACGAAGACATTGCCGGGAGCCACCAATTGAGTTGTGGTGTGTGCCCCGGCCTTGGAGCATCAAGTCTTGGCGGCTCGGTGCATTTGGTGAAGACCCTCCGACTTGTGGAGTGAGCTTCATCCTTGTAAAGGTTCTAGTTGTCAACCTCAACGGCAACATAGTGACAAGTGCCTCGCCACATTGGTGGTAAGATACAACGGAGATACGGTGTGCCATATCAAGGCTACTCGGTGTTTCACATTGGTGAACACCGCGCCGCTCCAACGGAGACTAGCTTCCATTGGGAAGTGAACTTCGGGATAAATCATCGTCTCCAAGTGCCTCGGTATTTCTATACCCGAGCTTCTTACTTATGCTATTTACTTTGTGATAGACATCGAGCTTAAAGTTATATATCTTGCTATCACCTAGTTGATTATATTGCTTAGCATAAGTTGTTGGTGCACATAGGTAAACCTAGCTAGTTTAGGTTTTGGCTTGATAAATTAAACGTTAGTTTTATTCCGCATTTATTCAAGCCTTAACCGTAATAATTTTAAATCGCCTATTCACCCCCCCTCTAGGCGACATCCGTGTCCTTTCACTTCTACTTTGTGTATAGCGTCTTTTGATAGAAGTCACTTCCTTTCAACTTTGCGACAAACTTCTGTTCGGTTTGAGTTTATAAATCCTACTCGAATTTTAAGTCTTAACTTTGAACCTAAATTTAACTAAGAAAAATAAATTATATCACACAAAAGCATACAATTGGATTTATGTACATAAGAAGTTCTTTAAGGCATAATGCTAGCTTCCCTAAAAAAAGGCATAATGCTTGGGCCATATGACTCATGTTAGTCAAATTGTGGATCAAAATTCGAGGAGAACTTGTAAACCCAAAGAGAGTGATTACTACCTGAAGCATCTCAAATTATAAGGCGTAACCACCCACAAAAACAAGGCATAATCTTATCTTGTAGGAGGATCGGCACATCAATAAAATTGTTAATCGATCCATCAAGACCAGGTGGATCAAATAGACAAAGATGTTTCAAAAGAAGTGGCTTCTAACAAGGGACAATGTTCTGCATACATAGCTTTTCAAGATATCTATGAAACTCATCTAGAAAGGCGAATTAATTTGGGTGAAAATAAACGCCTAACAAAAGAGACGGAGGTAGTGTAACTCAGTTCTTGCATGGTGGTTAATTTCCATAGACATGTACTTAACACGGACAATGAATTACCGTAAATATGTGGCAGTTAGGTGGGGATGTGTGGTTTGCAACATTTGTACCATTTAGAAAGGTCTTAGTCGAAGGCTGGAAGCTATATTATTAGGCTCATCTTCAATATATCAATTTCGTAATATTTTTGTCTGATTGTTGTTGCTAAAATTTAAACCATGATGACTTGCATTCCAAAATGGAACGGGCACTTATTTAGCGATGTGATTCCCGTATGCAACATAATATTTGATTTAATAATATCCGAGTCATTAGAATACACACCCTTTTTTTTTTGCTAGTTTTAGTTACTTGAAGTTTCCACTTTCCGGAAATCACAATTGCTTTTGTTGCCAAGAAAAACAGTTCAATCTTAATTGAGCTATACATGAAGTTAAATATAAAGATGAAGATGACTGTAGATGATCAGAAGGCTTAGAAATGTAATTGAGACTAGAAGGGGATGGCGCGCTTTGTTGCGCTCAAAGGTACTATCGCGGTGATCGATACATGACATGTTTGTCTGAATAAAATTAATCGATCATATCATACATACATGACTAGGTATAAATTCATAACCATATAATGCAAAAGTAACAACTTCAAATTTCTTAATCTCCGATGCGCCTGGTGCATGGAGGCAAAGGAGTCTTAGCGAGACGGGGTTGGTCAAGGTGCATCCGAGGCAGAGCTTGCTTGTAGGGAAGGAGGAGGCATGGTGAGGAGGGGAGGGGAGGAGAGGAGGGTTGCTCGAGTGGCTCGTCAGACGAATCTACGAACAACCAAGAAGCGATGGTGGCTGCGTGAGGGGGGAGGGGGGGGGGAGAGCAACACAACCCTCAAGCTTGAATCCCTAATGTGCCTTCGAGCAAAGGTGGTGAATTCACAACGTAATCAGTAAGAGTTGTGATGGAGCGGCTAGTTCGAGGCCAAACCGATGGCAGAGGAGGCAGCGCGTTCACCAAAGAAGAGGTGGCAGGGCAACATGAAACTTTCAATTAACAGTTGGCGTGCCCACGTTGCCCTTTTTCTATATAGCAGCAGCCCGAGTGTTGTATTTCGCAGCACAAGGTATTTGTTTTTGTACTACACTAATTAATTTTGTACAAAATTTATATCAAATACAGCTGTTGGAGTAAGTTTTTTTGGTCTCAAATGTCCTAAAAAGTAGTTAAACCCTAAAATATGGAAGCTATTAGAGATGGTTCAAGAGAAGAGAGGTTCGTAGATTCGTCTGCGATAGTTAAAAAATTCATCGCTAAATTTTGTCTAGCTGAACCAACAAATATTATTATTCAATAAATTTGGACAAAATTTACATCAATTACAGTTGTTGGAGTAAGGTTGTTTTGGACTCAAATGTCCTAAAAAGTAGTTAAACCCTAAAATATGTGAGCTACTCCCTCCGTTCCACAATATAAGATGTTTTAGATGTTTCACATGTTGTCTAGATTCGGACTAAAAGAATGGAAAGTGAGTGAACACATACACTAAAACATGTCTAGATACATATGGTACAAATACGAATGTGGAAAAAGTCTAAAACATCTTATATTATGGAACGGAGGGAGTATTAGAAATGGTTTAATAGAAGAGCGGTTTGTAGATTCATCTGCGATGGTCAAAAATATTCATCCCTAAATTTTATGTCCAGCTAAACAACAAATATTATTATTCTAAGCTTAATCTGATGTATATCAATGTATTTAGCGGGAACCAATGAGAGGCTGCCACGTGGTTCAACTAGATTTACTAAAAAAATAGGCCATCACGTGCAATTCAAGACCCTGGAGTCCTGGACCCTGGTCACGTGCGATGAGAGGTGAACCGAAACCCTCGACACCGTCCTTTCCCCCCAAAATTCCCGAGCTCGCCGGCGACAGCCGCCGCACCGCTTCGTCGTCTGCGCCGCCTCCGCTCCCGCTCCCGCTGGACGACATATCATTTTTCCCCAATCGAAAAACCACATGGACGAGCTCGTCGGAGAGAGTCGCGGCGCCGATTCACCGCTGCCGCCGCCCCTGCCGGAGGACCTCCTCGTGGAGATCCTCCTGCGCCTCCCGCCGGAGCCCATCCACCTCTTCCGCGCCTCCTTCGTCTCCGAGCACTGGCGCGGCATCGTCCACGACGCCCGCTTCCGCGAGCTCCACGGGGGACGCCTCCGGTGGTCGGCTTCTTCCACCCGCGAGGTCCTCCCCTCTTCGTCCCCACCTCCGAAGGCTTCGAGCTCTCCCCCGCCACGATTACGTCACACGAAGACTGGTGGCTCTACGACTGCCGCCACGGCCGCGCGCTCCTGGAAAGCTGCCGCACCGGGACGCTCCTCGTCTGGTACCTCATGACCGGCGACGAGCGCTACCTGCCGCTCCCCGCACAGGCATGTCGAGGGAACATGGAGCGCAATGGCGCGGTTCTCTGCGCGGCTGGTCACACCGACCACGGCGACTGCCATTCGTGCCCGTTCCTCGTCGCTTTCGTCTTCAGTCACCAGGTTGATTTCATCACCTTCGCCTGTGTCTACTCGTCCGAGACCGGTGCCTGGGGTGAGATCACATCGATTCATATACCAAATGCATTAATTGGTGCAAAGCCGACGGCTCTGGTTGGAAACATACTCTACTGGCTCTTGGATGGCAATAGCATAATTGAGTTTGATTTGGATAAGAATAGCTTGGATTTCGTCGAGGAGGTGCCATGTTGCTACGATCAGATTATCCTCACACCAGCAGAGGATGGGCTTCTTGGTTTTGCCGGAGCTGATGTATTCAGTCTCCTTTTGTGGACAAGGGTTGTTGGCATTGATGGTGTGGTAACATGGACAAATCACAGGGTCATTGACATGGAGAGGCTTCTTGCACCGGAAATAGTGGAATAGTGGCGGCATTATTGTTCAACAATATGGAGTGGAGCCAATTGGCTATGCTGAAGATGCTGATGTGATCTTCATTGATGTGTGTCCTAGCATCTACATGATCCATCTCAAGTCCATGAAGATGGAGGAGGTGTCAGAGACAAGGACAAGCGGATATATTTTTCCTTACACAAGTTTCTACACTCCAGGTACCGCCATTATTTTTGATGTCGCAGAGTTCACTTTAATCTTCCAAACTGTATCTTCCTTGTAAATGCTGTCATATGTACGAGCAGTAGTTCAATACAGATGACACATTATCATGAAATTTATGTCTAAAAATTTAGGGTTACGTTTGTTAAAGTCTTAAATATACACTTGAGGAACAATATATCTGTTCCTGGCACCAGTTTATAACTATTCTGTCCCTGTTGCCTCCGATAATATAATCTAACTGCACATGAGTGCTGATAAATTGAGGAACCAGAGTGACTAATAGTGTGTATTTAGTTTGTTTTGCATATTATAATGACAACCAATTAATGAGAGTCAATGCTGAACTTTTTCTCTCTTTCATTTTAAGATACTGAGTTCTATTGTCTGAATGGTGCCTTGTCAATCGCATGGGTTCGTGTCATGTTTGGATCCAGGGTGGTAACTCTGTTTCTTAATTCTCTGGTCACCACTCTTTGTTTCAGAGAGTGGGAAAAGCACATCCCTTCTGATATTCCTTTAATATATGATGCACACAAACCCGAAATATAAATGAATTCTCTGTAATAATGAATGGGCTCACATAAAAAAATTCTAAAAATGTTTGCTGGTCAAATGGATATCACATCCTTTGTTCTAAGGTAGATGGTCTGCACTCTGCACTCTCTTGATGAATCATTTAATCTAGTGTACATGTGACTCCATAAATGTTTGTTATCTTGTAGCAAAAGCAAGTATTTTGTGCAAGGTGAGATATATAACAGTGGCTTAATTGAAGTGTCGCCACCTCTTACCAGTTGTTTTCTTGCCCACAATTGTCATTGGTTAATCTACTCTTCCTCATAGAAATAACCACTGGTGGAGGAGTTGATCAAGCTGAACTGTTGAACAGCAGCTGAGATGATTGTGCTGTCACATGTGCGGAGACACTTTGTTTCGTTAAAGAGGTGATGTGGCGTTTCTCTTACTGTATTTCTACTGGTTTGCTTGCATGGCTTGACAGTTTTTCGGTGCATACGTTTGTAAAGCAATGGCTTGATATTCTTTGCATTGGTATATTAAGAAGCTATCGTGCTATAGTTTGAACCTGGAACAATGTGGTTTAGCTCTGTTGAAGCCAAAAGCATAGCTAGAAATCAGATGGTTCTCCATCATGCCTCACCACTGCTGTTCAGATGATATACCCCTGCTGTGTACAAATGTAGCACCAATACACATGACTGGTATGGGGTAGCACAATGTTCACCTCTTTCAACTGAGATGTGTAAAGAAGACGATAGGACATGTTAAATGGTAGAAACTGTTTTCCTTGTGCTGTTTGAACCTGCTCATGCCTCATTTCTCTGAATTTAATTTGCCGCTCGAGAGTAGCCCAAATCGGTTCTCCTGATGAGATTGCTTGCTATGCAGTGCAGGCACTTAGGTTATCTTCGTCGCCGTGACACACAGCTTATGAGTTACTCACGCAGGCTGTTCAATCTCTCTCTTGCCTGGTGTTGATGCGGTCAATGTCAGGCGCTCAGTGTGGCTGTAAACAAACTAGTTCTATTGCCAAACATGGTGTTAACTTTTGAAGTCTTGACGGAATTTGATCACGTGTCGTCATCTTCAGTGATTTCTATAGATAGATGTGACCCAGATGCAAATGTAGCCCAAATTACAAAGTACGTATTTTGTATCGGATGTCCCCAAAGGGACAATTACAAAGTATTTTGACCAAGCTTTGCATGTTTCTCTATACAAAAATTCTACTAGTTTTTTTCTAACTTTTAAATACGCGACCATTATCAAAAATACAACTTGCACAACGACCTTGTACGAAAAAATAGAGGGAGTATGCTTTTAAAATTCCGGGGTCACGTTCTCTGTGCGAGGACTTCTTTTTTATGCATGCCATGTTTGAAAGCGTACAAATACGCTGGTCAGTGGTCACAGAACTTGACGAATTTACTTCAAGTCCTACCATGAGTTGGCGCGAAATCGTCTCAGTTCCCGCCATTTTTTTCCGCATAGGTTGTCTGCCCCTGAAAAAGCTTTCACTGTTAAAAAAAATCGATTCCAAACCCTCGAAAATTCCCCATTCCGAAATTCCCCAACCAGACAAGCGAAACCCTCGCTCCCGCCTCCCGCATCTCTCTCGCCAGCCATGGAGGCGGCGGCAGTGGCGGCCTCGGCTGCTGCAGCGGCTGCCAAGGAGGCGGCACTGGCCGCTTCGGTTGTGGCGGCGGCTGCTGCGAAAGACGCGGCTGCGGCTGCGGCGTCTGCCAAGGAGGCGACGGCGACCGCGAAGGAGGCGGTTGTGGCGGCTTCAGCCGCGGCGTTAAATGCGGAGCAGGCGGCCGTGAGGGCTTCGGCTGCGGCGTTAGATGCGAAGGAGGCATCGGATGTGGCGGCGGCTGCGGCGGCGGCCGCGGCCACTGCGGCGGCGGCGATGCAAGCTTCCAAGAAGCGTAAGCTCCATCTCGTCGTCGACCAAGATCCACCGGGGAGTGGAAACGTCGATGATGGGATCTCAGCGTCGACCAGGATGATCCACCGGGGAGTGGAAATGTCGAGGACCAAGGTCTCATCAGCGGCCTCCCCGACGCTGTCGTCGCCAGCATCGTCTCGCTTAGCCCCGCCAAGGAAGGTGTCCTCACAGAGCCCATCTCTCGCCGGTGGCGCCCGCTCCGCCGCTCCGCTCCCCTCAACCTCGGACTGTGAACTCAGCCGCAAGGGCAACAAGGCTGCAGGAGAGGCGGCGGCGGCAATGCAAGCTTTCAAGAAGCGTAGGTTCCATCTCGTCGATGACGAAGATCCACCAAGGAGTGGAAACTTCAATGACGGGGATTTCATCAGCCGCCTCCCCATCACCCTCCTCGGCAGTATCGTCTCTCTTCTCCCCACCAAGGAAGCTGCCCGTACACAGGTCATCTCTCGCCGGTGGCGTCCGGTCTGGCGCTCTGCTCCTCTCAACCTCGAGGCGGACTCTGAACTCAAGACCAAGGATCACACGGCGATCGACTTGATTCCAAAGATCCTCTCTGAGCATCCTGGTCCTGCACGGCGCTTCTCCTTGCGCCTCTCCTACTGGCTATCTATTAGGGACTGTTATGACAAGATGGAAGGCTGGCTTAGATCCCAAGCCCTGGACAACCTACATGAGTTGGAGCTGACCTACCATAGCTGGTACCGCGATGGGGACAAGTTGTACCCGCTGCCATCATCGACGTACCGCTTCACACCCACACTCCGCGTCGCCAAATTCTGCGGCTGCCATTTCCCCAACTTGATTGTGTCGCTGTCTCTGAAATTTCCATGCCTCAAGCAGCTAACCCTGATTAGAGTCACCATCTCAGAGGATGCTCTCCAGAGCATTTTCTCTGGCTGCACTTCCTTGGAAAGCCTTGAGCTCATAGATAACTTTGGCATTGGTCGCCTCTGCATCAGTTCACGAACTCTTAAGAGCTTAGGCTTTTCTGCTAATAGGATTCACGGAGGTGTATTTTTACACGAGTTGGTCATCGAGGATGCCCCGTGCCTCGAGAGATTGCTACCACTTGATCCAAAGAATGGTCCAGCGACCATACGAATAATCTCGGCGCCTAAACTGAAGATAATGGGTCTGATCTCTGACGACATACCAGAACTTCACTTTGGAACCACAGTTTTTCAGGTAGCATAGCCTGTATCCGTTGCTCATTCAACATTCATATATGCAGGCTATTGTTCTTATTTGCACGTGTTTTATATTTCTGCAGAAAATGATTGCTGCCGGCTTGACAACAAAAATGCACACCATGAGGGTTTTGGTTCTTGGCTCTGGTGGCCCTAATCTGGATGCAGTGGTTAACTTCCTCAAGTGTTTCCCCTGCTTGGAGAGGCTGTATGTCATTGTGAGTATAAAAGATAGTTTCTTGCTTTCGATGTCAAAATGAGCATTTCAGTTCACGTGAAATGTAGCCAACTACTGTATTGCTACCTATTGTCAACTTTTTTGTAATGTTTGTTCTCTCTTTCTCCAGTTCCAGTCACTGATGGATACTGATAATGTTCGGAGGTATGACCCACTGAACCGAATTGAATGCCTTGAACTACATCTAAAAAAGGTGGTGTTGAAGAATTATGATGGCACCAAGAGTTTATGTATTCACTTCGCAAAATTCTTGTTTTGAATGCGAAAGTGCTAAAGGAAATGACAATCACATTACCTTACCACCGCCAGCACAACTGGTTCGCTGAACAACGCCGGCTGCTACGGATCAAAGATAGTGCTTCTCGGGATGCTCGAATTGAGCTGAAATGTGGTACCAAGGAATATTTCACACACAACAAGCATACCCATGATTTATCAATGGCTGATCCCTTTGACATGCCCTCCGGAGGATGCTCCAAGTGTAGTTGATGCCCATTTTGAAGATTGCCTTGTCTTCTGCCCAAAGCCCAAATTTTATGTCGCTGATTTTATTTCTAGCCAAACGTTGTCCCAGACTTCTGAGTTCTAATGCTCCAAGAAAGGATCTACTTTATTCAGTGATGGAAATGTTTTGTAGCCTACTCAGGATCTACTAGCATTCAAGCTTCAAATCTGAACTTACCGCTTGAAGGGGTTCGTCAGTAGTTAATTTTTTTGTTCTATTGCGCTTGAATGCTAGTTGGAATCTGTTATGTTTAGTCGGTTTGGTTGTCGTATTTTCTTTGCTGTTTGGTCCGTGTATTGTAAGCTGCTGAAACCAGCAGTTAATATATTTATGTATAAACTTGCTTTAGTGAAAAAGGATGCCCGTCATGTCTCTTGTCTCAATCTATTCCTTTGCAATTGATGACAAAATGTTTGAAACGTTTGTTTCTGCTAGTTTCGGTGTATAATACAAAAAGTATTTCTTTACTTGCAATTGGAATTTGCTGACTTACATTTATCCTAACTTCTTTCATTCTTACAAATAATAGCATATGTGAAGTTTGAATGCTGCTTTATTTTGGGATACTTAGATTTGTAAGTTGGCATAAAAAAAAGGTAAAGTTGCCGGCAGTTTTGATCAATATATTTTTCTGGCCTCATTTGCACTTCAGTGAAACTTTCTTGGATTCAGACGGATAAATGGATGCTTGGTTATGAATACTTGGAGGGTTGCTCCTGTAGATATTTGAGGCACATATACCTGCTTTGTTTGTTAGTTGCTCAGCTATACCATCTCATATTCAGCTACTTGATTGATCAGAATTTGTCTTAGGAATGGTGCACAGTGGTGGCTTTGTGTGTAGCAAAGTTCAGTTTCTTATTTGTATGTGTGATTCTTTCTTCTCAGTATTTGTTGTGATCACGATGTTCAGTTCATTAAGGTTGTGCTGTGATAGCATAGGAAGTTCTTCTTTTCCTGCAGAAATATTTTTTAGGCAGTGGGCTCATGTAAGCCAAACAAATTCGAATTCAATAAGCTCTGATTCCTAGTGGCTACTAAATTTTGTCTTATCATTCTATTCCGATCCATACTGAACTGTCTATTTTACCTTTGGTGAGTGCTAGTTGTGCATTTCTGTTCAGAAAACTATCTTTTGTCCTATCAATTCTATAATTTATTGTCAGAAAAATCATTAATGTGTTTGGTGCTACATTCTGGAATTTGGTGCTCCCAATAATCAGTGCACATCGTCTCAGCTTTCAGGTGATAATTTGGTGTCATGCAACCATTTAGTGGTCTGTCTTACTTGGTTTTTCCTTCTCTGTGTATATGTGAAAATGATACTTCTTCTTTGGTGCTACATTCTGTAGTCATCACATAGGTTTATGCTGCCTATCAATTAATATACAGTTTCCCATATGGATATTTTCGTTACTGAGCATTGCAGTTCCCATACAGATAGCAACATGTAGGTTCTACTTAAAATGGAGCAACATGTAAGCCTCAAAAAAAAAAAAAAAAAAAAAAAAATGGAGCAACATGTAGGTTCTACTTAAAATGGAGTTCTGTTTCACCTTTTTTCTATGACTCAAACTTGTGTATGACTCGAACTTCTGTAGGTGTGTACCGATGGCTAGCTCTATGTAGTACAGAAATATTACCCTTAGCTGGCACTATCCCATACTGACCATGCATAAGCAACTGCAAGCTATTACTGCCAAACTTTCAAGCTGGTATGTTTTCTGACCAGGTAAAACCACTTCAGATTTAAAATTAAAAAACGCATTTGACAGTGAAATTACATTTCATATATGTTGAGCTTTGTTTCATTGAAATCAGCGCTAGTTACCTGGGCCGGAATTGGATGGCCGGCCAGTTGGTCACTAGCTAGATTGGTAATCTGATTTTCATTCTGGCAATTCAGATCTGTTTACCTTGTGGTCACAACACAATATGCTCATACTAGATGCAGAAGAATCCTACGACATTCAGTATCTTTAGGTTACTTCATGGGCTTCAAACAAAGCTCACAGTTTTTTTTTTTTTTTTTTGAGATGCATACGAATATATTGATCAAAGACAAACAGAGTACAGATACATACACAGAAAAAGGAACAGAGGGATACGCAGATCCGTACAAAACGCACCAAACCACCGCTCGTCTCCGGCGCCGGCAAACAGCACGAGAGAAGAGAACAGAAGCCAACACACCCGAGGAAGAAGAAGCTCCATCGCCAGAACGGCTTTCTGAACCACCAGAAGAAGCACATGAAGTGCCCACCTGTCGCTGTGGCCCGCGGGTCGGGGAACATCCCCAAGCTCACCTTCAACCTCCAGATCCAGTCTCTCCCGTCGACGATGTCGAGGAGCAGCACCAGATCCGCCTGCCACAGACCACAAACCCAGCACGGAGCACGGCACCCTCGAGCCCACCGCCAGGCACACGAACCTAGTGGCCGTAGCTCCTGCACATCACTCCTCTTCTTCCCGACGGCGCTGGAGCGGACATCGCCAAGACGCGGACGAAGAAGAGGAACAAAATTCCCTAGCAAAATCGTCGCCGCGCCAATGACCTCGCCTGGACACCAACGCTCCGCAGCTCCTAGACCGCCGCGTCCAAAGAGGGCCCGACGTCGGACAAGAAGCCCGTGGCAGATTATTCGCAAGCGGCAACAACCGCTCCGAAGACCTAGCCACCAGATCGAGAGCTCGATCCGAAGCAAACAAAAGCATCTGACCTACAGCCGTCCACTCCAACGAAGCCGACGAAACACTGCAGCAGCAGACGTACACCCTAGTCGCCAGTGGCTCCGTCACCATCGCCGCCCATCCGGAACCGAGGACGACGCCGAGGAGCCCACCCCGACACCTATACAGCCTAGCTACGCTACATGTACATAGATCTACCCGGCGAGCCGTCCCCCCCTCCACCTCCGGCAGCATCAAGGCCGCCGCGAGGGGAAAGAGAGAGGGGCTCGCCGCTGGAAATGAAATCACCGGCTCGGTCGCCTCACAAAGCTCACAGTTGCTCCAATGCTCCAATGGCTGATGGTTAATCAGAGACATGGGCAAGGATGGAATTCATTTCATGGTCAGGAAACACAACAAAGTCTGAGGGTGGAAAGTGGAAACAAATTCTGAGAAACTAGGACCTGAAACAGTTTATCTTGAGGTTGGTCGGTATGTATCGTATACGAAGATAGTGTATGCCCAGTTGTTTGCCTCAAAGTTTTTGGCATTCGTTCGTTCGTGTTGAAGCGACATTATTGGATTCATATTCAAGACATGTTTTGGTTATATCGCTTTCGTATAATATTGCCCATGTTATGTTGTCTGATTGTTGCTCAAATTTTAGCGATGTAATTCATGTATGCAACATAGTATTTACTTTAATAAAAGTATAGCCTGAGTCATTAGACTGCACACTCTTTTTATTTTTTAATTTGTAGTTACTCCATGTGATTCAGAAAAAGTGTCACAACACATAGTACAAATATGATATCTCACAATGTGTGCATGGTGACAGTTTTTTTTTGGGATGGGAAGGGAGTACTTAACTTTTCAGAAATCTCAATCACTTTTGTCAAAAAAATCGGTTTAAACTTTAGTTTGAGCTATACATGAAGTAAAATAGAAAGATAAAGGTATCCGAAGGCTTAGAAATGTAATTAAGATTGGCAAAAAAAAAAAAAACATGCAGGACTTTTCACATTTTTGAACAAGGTTATGTGCAAATCATATGTATAGCTGGCCATGTAGGCCATTATTGTTTTTAATTTTTTTTTAATTTCAGAAAAAAGTAAAAATTTAATAAATTTAAAATAAGAAAAATATAAATATCTTGTCGGATCACGTGCCTGGAAATGACGATAAGTATGGTAGCATCGTGGGCCACTTGCCGGGCCGGCCTGTTTTTTCTGCGCCGGGCTGGAAATGCGCTGACAAATGAACCGAAACCCTCGACACCGTCTTTTCCCCAATCGAAAAACCCCAATCGGAAATTCGTCGTCGGCGCCGCCTCCGCATCTTTTTTACCCAATCGAAAAACTCCATGGACGAGCTCCTCGGAGAGAGCCGCGGCGCCGATTCGCCGCTGCCACCGCCCCTGCCGGACGACCTCCTCGTGGAGATCCTCCAGCGCCTCCCGCCGGAGCCCATCCACCTCTTCCGCGCCTCCTTCGTCTCCAAGCACTGGCGCGGAATCGTCCACGACGCCCGCTTCCTCCGCCGATTCCGCGAGCTCCACGGGGGGACGCCTCCGGTGCTCGGCTTCTTCAACCAGCGAGGCCCTCCCTTCTTCGTCCCCACCTCCGGCGACTTCACGCTATCCACAGCCATGATTAAGCCCCACGATGACTGGTGGCTCTACCGCCTCTACGACTGCCGCCACGGCCGCGCCCTCCTGGAAAACTACTGCACCGGCACGCTCCTCGTATGGGACCTCATGACCGGCGACGAGCGCTACCTGCCGCTCCCCGCACAGGCCTGTCAAGAGAAGATGGTGTACAACGCCGCTGTTCTCTGCGCGGCTGGCCACACCGACCACGGCGACTGCCATTCGTGCCCGTTCCTCGTCGCTTTCGTGTTCAGTTACAAGGTTGATTTCATCACCTCCGCCTGCGTCTACTCGTCCGAGACCGGTGTCTGGGGTGAGATCACATCGATTCATATACCAAACGCACTAATTGATGCAAAGCCGACGGCTCTGATTGGAAACATACTCTACTGGCTCTTGAATAACAATAGCATCATCCAGTTTGATTTGGATAAGCATAGCTTGGATTTTGTCGAGGTGCCACGCTGGTACAAACACATTATCATCATGCCAGCAGAGGATGGGCTTCTTGGTTTTGCTGGAATGTATGGATTCAGTCTCCATTTGTGGTCAAGGGTTGCTGGCATTGATGGTGTGGCAACATGGACAAATCGCAGGGTCATTGACATGGAGAAGCTTGCTCTGGAAGAAGTGACAGCGTGGATGGGCCAAGGACTTCGAGTTGATCCAATTGGCTATACTGAAGATGCTGATGTGATCTTCTTTTATGTGTATCCTAAAGTCTACATGATTCATCTCAAGTCTATGAAGATCAAGGAGGTGTCAAAGACAAGGATATGTGGATACATTTTTCCTTACGCAAGTTTCTTTGCTCCAGGTACAGCCATTGTTTCTGACGTCGCACAGTTCACTTTAATCTTCCTAACTGTATCTTCCTTGTAGATGATATCATATGTAGGAGCAGTAGTTCAATACAGATGACACATTATCATGAAATTTATATCTAAACATTCAGGATTATGTTTGTTAAAAGGTGATTTGTCAACACAGATACACTTGAGGAACAATATATCTGTATCCTGGCTCCAGTTTATAACTATTCTGTCCCTGTTGCCTCGGATAATATAATCTAGCTGACACATGAGTGTTAATAAATTGAGGAACTAAAGTGGCTAATAGTATGTCTTTCATTTGTGTTGCATATTATAATGACAACCAATTAGTAAGTCAATGCTGAACTCTGTTCTCTTTCAGTTTGATTCTATCTTCTGTATGGTGCCTTGTCAATCGCATAGGTTCGTGTCATTTTTGCATCCAGGGTGGTAACTTTGTTTTCTTAATTCTGTGGACAGCATTCTTTGTTTCAGAGAGTGGAGAAAACACGCCCCTTCTGATATTCCTTTAATGTATCATGCACGCAAAACTTAAGTATAAAAAATGTATGTGCTGTAACTGTAATCATGAATGGGCTAGCATCAAACAATTGTAAAAATGTTTCCGGGTCAAATAAATTACTGAATATCGCATCCTTGGTTCTAAGATGGTGGTCTGCAGTGTCTTGATGAATCATTTAATCTTGTACTACGTGTCATTCCTTAAATGTTTCATGTCTTGTAGCAAAAGCAAGTGTTTTGTGCAATATGGGATACGTAACAGTGGGTTAATTGAAGTGCCACCATTTCTTACCAGTTGGTTTCTGGCCCACAATTTTCACTGGTTAATCTACTCGTTCTTCCTCATAGGAATCACCACCGGTGGACGAGATGATCAAGCTGAACTGTTGAACAACACCTGAGATGATTGTGCAGTCATATCTGCTGGGACGCTTTGTTCATTAAAGAGGTGATGTGGCGTTTCTCCTACTGTATTTCTAGTGTTTTGCTTGCATGGCTCGACAGTTTTGCGGTGCATATGTTTGTAAACAACAAGTCGATATTCTCTGAAGTGGTATAGTAAGAAGCCGCAGTACTATAGTTCGATCCTTGAACAGGGTTTAGCTCTGTTGAAGCCAAAAGCATAACGAGAAATCAGATGGTTCTTCATCATGCCTCACCAGTAGTGTTCACATGATATACCTGTCTTGTACGAACGTAGCACTAATACACATGACTGGTAAGGGGTAGCGCAATCAGGGACGGACCCAGAGCAAAATCAACACGTTGTCATTTTTAAGTCACACAGAATTTTTACTTAGGGTTGGGCAGATCATACACTAGAAATCGGCCATCAACATATGTTCTCTGAATTTAATTTGCCCCTCGAGAGTAGCCCAAATCGGCTCCCCTGATGAGATTGCTTGCTATGCAGTGCAGGCACCTAGGTTATCTTCGTCGCCGTGGCACACAGCTTATGAGTTCTCATGCAGGCTGCACAATCTCTCTTTTTCCCGGTGTTGATGCGGTCAATGTTAGGCGCTCAGTGTGGCTGTAGACAAACTACTTCTACTGCCACATATGGTGTTAACTTGTGAAATCTTGACGGAATTGATCACGTGCTGCCATCTTCAGTGATTTCTATTGGTGTGACCAGATGCAAATGGTGCTTGCTAAAAGTTACTTCATTATGTGAAATATTGTACTTGACTGGTTGGCACTTTTCAGCTGGAATTTCACTTTTTGTGAATCGATTCTCAGTCGAACGAGACTTAGCAAAACTCTCATAATTTCCGTTGAATACAACATGGGCATGTATCTGCCTCCGGCAGTGATAGATACATTTTGACACTGACAGCTTGCCTCCGGCAGTGACAGATACATTTGACACTGACAGCTGGGTCCCACCATAAAACTGAAAATAAATTTGATGCATGAACTACAAGCTTGCCATGGACGATAAGTTTCTACAAAAGAAAAGCTCCAATTTCCGATCTGAACAAAGGGATGCAAAAGCACATGAGTTCATAAACAAGCGACTCTGAAAAGGACATAATTCGCAAATCAAAACAATCTCTCCCTGTCTGATTCCGCCGACGAACCGTCGTATCCTAGTCCTGTGTTGACCGGAGTAGCACCAAGTCACGATCTGCTCCATCTATTGACCATTTGACGGCCCAGTTCGGTATTTATCAGATTTTCACCAAATTGTGCTTTTCACCGGATACAAGCTTGCCATGGAGGATAAGTTTTTGTAAAAGAAAAGCTCCAATTTCCGATCCGAACAGACGGATGCAAATACAAAGCACATGAGCTCCAAAACAAGCGACTCTTAAAGAAGGACATAATTCGCAAACCAAAACAATCTCTCCTTGACATGAGTCGAGTCCGAAATCGCTCTGTGAAATAAAAAAACAGCTCTGGAGAATACTTTTGACACATGGCTGACATAAAGTGCACTCAGAGTAACTAGAGCCAAAACAGATCTCACATCCTCGATCCGCTTAACAACCATTTCTTGCTCATCCTTCTTTGTAAACTTTGAAGGACGAAGCGACGCATAGATATCATCACATTCGTTGCACTGCTCGTCTCCTCCCAGGATTATCTTCTGCAAGTTGGGAGATCGCTCCAACATGGATCACCAAATTCTAGCTCTTTTAGCAGCCTGTTCTCGGAGCTGTCGGAGCGCATTTCCCACTGAGGAGTCCTTCTGTCACCAAAGAAACCATCTCTCACCTCGCCCACATCGCATGCATGTTCCCATACCTGTATTTGTGTAGTTGGAATGCAGTTTAAACAATTTTCTGTAAAATTTGTGAACAACTAAAGCTCCAAATGTGGAAAAAAAAATCCAAACAAAGACATTACCTCAATACGTAATTTTTGGATAGATGGTGCTGCTACCAGAAAGGCTGTCGTCCATAAAATGTCAAATTCAACAAATATACCACAGAGACAACTTCTTTAACTTCTTTACCTAGTTGCAACCAAAGCTGATCATAGGATAAAAATACTTTATTAAGTTAAGGGGCAAAGAGAAGCGCTTTCGCTACTGAGAAAGCGAATGGTCAGCGCGAGGGTTCGACGACTTAGCCGAGCGTTAGCGACGCGTCATTCTCATAGCGAGGCGCTTCGAGTTAGCGAAGCGCTGTAGTAGCGTCGGAGACTATGTGCTATAATGCTGAACTAAGGACGTTCCGCCTTATCTATAGAAGCAGTCGACTGAGTTCTGAACGAATGGGATCCTTGGTTATAAACAAAACAAAACAAGAACAAGAACAAAAATGAGATTATCAAATAATTTGCAGCTAGGTATATTCTCTATCATCCACAAACACCTTCGTAATATAATTCTCATGGCCGTGAGGACATGATGAAGAAAAGGTACCATTAGCCGGTACTTACAATTTCTCCTTGGAAATCCAATGTGAGAGTGTGTATGCTTGATGTTCCATGTAGAGGCTCACTTAATTTAACTGTGTTTTCATCATATGATGCACCGCAGGAGAGTTCCAATTCCCCGAGAGACGGGACAACCTTGTCCTCTGGTGCTATCGCGCCCGGAGGTTGTCGCCGTCGCTCTCTCCGTCACGGTCAACAAGTATGACGCTTCCGTTCTGTTCACAACCTGGTTGCCTGACTAATAAGTGCGTGATGTTGGAGTTTTATCCCGCCAACAAAGTCAGATGGGGATTGTGTTGCTGCTGCCAAAGAAGCTTGGCCTGAAGGAAGGATCCGTTAAACGCAACGGCGCCATCAATTCTGCAGTGGCGAATGGTTCTGCAGACTGTACCGGAGCTGAGGCATCCAAGATGCCCGAGAATCCCAATGAGCTGGGTGTGCTGCTGCCACGCTCAGCCCAGGGGAGGGTCCGCGTTGCGGACCACCCACAGCAGCGCTGTGGTGCGCATTGCCCTCCCTTCCTCGGGTTCTCATGCACCGGTCACCAAGGCCACTTCCTACTCACCCGGCCTTCCGGAGACGCCAACGCTGAACGAGGGCGGCATCCAACTGTATCTGGTGAACACCTAAGAGAGAGGATGGAGCCGAACACAAGTCTCCTTTGACCATAGCGTGAGCTGTCCAAGGTATTTGTCTCTCACAGTTCTCTTCATATCAGCTTACATTAGGAATACAGTGTACAGGGAAGTGTTTGACACAATCGGACGGTAATTAGTGTAGCTGCACTCTGTTGTTTGCTGCCTGATGTATGCAGGTGGTGTTTGGTCTGATGTTATTTTGGTTGGCTTTTGTGGTTGTCGAGCGCTATGTATATTGCTTAGTTGATGTGTTTGCTTTCGTTCCGGCTAGGTGGTACATATGTCGCGGTGTAGTACATGCTGGCGCCATATGTTTATTTTCTTTGTGTGACTCTGTTCCTTTTCTATTTTCTTTAGCCCCCTTTTTTTGGTCAGTTTTTATATGGTAGGTCTTGCGATGTTGTGACTGCAAGAAGTGTGTTTGTATGTTGGCAGTTTATTGTCGTTTCAGCCATTTGTTATTTTTCGGTATTTCTACTGCATAAGGTTATTTTTCTTTTGCGTGTTTGTTTGTAGCTTTCAGACTTGGTGGCTGCATATTTATATTTCTGCACTTCCAGGATGCAGATGGGGTATTCTTTGCTTCATGATGTTAACTCCCAACACTCAGTCCTGGCACATGCGCGTGAGAATTGCACATTTTTGGGAGCATCTGGATGCACGGAAGAATAATGAGCTCTTGCGTTCCAGTTTGTGATGGTTGACGAAAAGGTGACATGATCAGTTTGTATTCAGTTTTTCTCTTTAGTAAAACTGAACATAAATGTTCAAATGCTAGCAAGTCATCTGTTGTTGACAGGTATAAGTCCAACGCATGAATTACAGTATACTTTATGGGTGATATATGTCTCCTGCTAGAAGTACCAAGTTATTTACAATTGAGGGACCATATGCATATGTGTACCAATTGTTTTAGTAAATGTAAATGCATGCATATCTTTGAAAATGCAGTGAGCATTGATTGTGATCTTAAGACGGATTGGTAATTTTATTTTTGTAGATGCGTTGCTTCTTAGTTATTTGAATAAGGAGATAGGTTTAGGCATCTGAACATAAATGTGCCCATTGCCCTCTGTAATAGAAGATCTGATTTGTATGTCAAGTGGTCGTTTCTTTTTCAACAGGTTTGTTTCTCCTTCTTATGTTGAAGTTTACACTGGAAGTATGGCTTCTGATTGTTTGTAGAGTAAAGGAACGTGGTGTCTGACGATTTGGATTTATGGGGCTCTTTAGATATCTAAAACATCGATAGCTAGGTTATGTATGGTGTCCGTTTAAGTTAATCATTAGCAGGATTCTTGCTGACCAACATGTTTTATGTGTGGGTACTCTTTGCATGATCATGTTATTTTGCTGATAAATTGTCATGCTATGTTTAATTGTTGAAGCCTGTTTTGTCCATATGAAGGGCAGGTCTAGAGCTATAGGATTTATTATCCAGTGATAGGTCTTTTTTGGTTAGTGGGTATCGGTTTTTTTATCTGCGCTGCTAACGGCTCAAGTTTTCATATGCTGGCTGGTGTGATATATGTTTGCCTTCTCTGTTTCTTTTACCTATGAGTATTTTTAAGGTGCTAACGAAAAACTGTGTACATGTTATCTATGCTAGATATGTCTATGTTGAGCCTAGGCTAATTTTTCCTACTAATGCGTCATGTTGGTATTTAGGCTGGTGGGATTTGTTCAGCCGTTTGAGCTTATCATGGAGAGGGGACGCCTCCTGTTTTCAGTGTGATCAAATTGAGGTTGTCAATGTAGCTGGTCTGATTGGGATGAATCGACATGTTGCTACAGTATGTGCATTGTTTTAGTTTGTTTATTTTTTCTCTTGCAATACAAATATTGACTAGGTTTTTACAGAGTAAAAAGTTTTGGAGCAAGATTACAATCGACAGTCTTCAGGCTAACAAGGGCTGGTGGGTTCTGTCATGTGATGACTGCAATTGGAGAGCAGTAGAGGAAGGTTCTGAGTATTGGTGCACTAGGGAAAAGCGCGGTGGGAAAAGCGCGAGCCTGAGGCTACAATCAATCACTTATTTTAACTATATTCTCTTATTTTAACTTTTTCTTTTGGACGTATAGGTTCATGCATGAACTTATTTATGTGATTGATTTTAGGTTCTGGCTCCCGATTATAGGGTCTGGAGATGGATGTCGGAGATTGTCCCCGGGAACTAGGGGTGTCTCCAAGGTATCGTGTAAGGGGCTGAACACGGAGTCAAACAATCCGCAACGTACTCCGGCGACGGTGCTCGTCAGGCTCGCTGCGGACGACACTGCAGAGATTGACGCAAGGTATTACCCAGGTTCAGGGCCCTCTTGTGGAGGTAAAACCCCTACGTCCTGCTATGGTGTATTGCACTGCTTGGAGAGTTTACAGTACAAGGGGGGAGCTTGTCGAGCTCAAGGTGGCTAACAATGGCTACTTGCTAGTCTTTAGATCTAGGGTTTTGACTCTGGGATCTTCGAACCCCTTGCACAAGCGTGCCTCCCCTTCTTTTATAGGCGCCCTGGGCCTCTTCTGCCCTAATATTTGGGCGGGAAGGGCTACCACATGGCGACGAAGGAGGAGGCGCGGTGCACCGTAAAGGTGAGGTCTACCATAAAGGTAAAGATCGTGGACGCGGTCCACGGCAGGGGAACGGCGTCACCAAAGCTGAAAAGGGGCACCGACCAGCTGGACGGCGGGCTGGCGCTTGCCGAGGTGGGAGGTGACCCACAGTGACGTCGTCCTTGGAGCGTAGCTGCAGACTGTTCCCTTGTCACCAAAGAGGCAATACTCGTTGTCCGCTTTGCTTGGCTCCGCTTTGTTGACTGCTTTATACATGGAAACGGCAACTGCGGCGTTGTCGTCATCGCGCGTAGGCACGCACGTCACTCTGCACCCGGCGCAGAGCCCATGTGCGCTCTGCCGCGGGGGCGGAGACGGCTTCACGAGGAGGGCGCTTCGCGAAGCGAAAGGCCTCGCCAAGCCCCTCAGCTTGGTCCTTAGTAGAATTGTGGACGGCGTCGGAGATGCCTTGTCGAGGAGCGATTCCTCGCCGAGGGAAAGAACCCTTGATGAGGAGGAAACCCTTCGCGAGGGGAGAAAACCTCGCGAAGCTTGCCAGGCTTGGAGAGCCTGGTCCTTAGCGAAAACCATCCAAAGAATCTTGTGGGCCCTGGCAGGCCGGCCCGTGGTACCCTGGTTTCCACTGTGCCGACAGTAGCCCCCGGGCCCGCAATGGGCACGCCGAGGCCCATGGACGAAGGCGAAGCGTCGAGGGGCCAAAGATGCCTGACAGGGCCGCGACACGTGTCACGCAGCGGTTGCACCCGCGGCCACGACCTCCTCGGCTCCAACGGGCGACGTGGTGGGGCCCGCCACAACTCGAGTGCTGGTCAATAAAGCCTGGGCGCGCAGGCGGCGCCCGTTACTTCTCCCGTAACTCCTCCGCACACTTCTCCCCACGCCTCCAAACTCTCCAGAGAGCTCCAATCTCCAGAGCACTCTCCTTCTTCTCCGGCGACCATGGCCCCCAAGAGAGCAGCCACCGACTTGAAGGGCAAGGCCACCGCTCAGGCGAGCTCGTCGGCGGCGACGGCGCGGGCGGGCACATCCGCGGCGATGGCGCGCGCTGCTGCTCTCGAGGGAGCGCTGCCGAAGACGCGCGTCACCGCTGCGACGATAGCGACGGTGCGCCACCTGGCGGCGGCGAAAACCAACGAGCACGGCGCCACCGAACTGAGGCCGGCCGGTAGCAGGCTCACCGACACCTTCTACCCCATCTTTCTTCATACTCTCTACGCCGGTCTGGTACCGCCATTCTCTGATTTCCTCCTGGCGATCTTGGAGACTTACCAGATCCAACTCCTTCATCTTCATCCCAACTCCATCCTCATCCTTGCCATCTTCGCCCACTTCTGCGAGGCCTACGTCGGCATCCGCCCCTCGGTGGCGCTCTTCCGCAGTTTCTATTCTCTTCGGAACTCCGCCAAAGGCGAGCGGCTCGGATGTGTCTCTTTTCGCATCGTCGACGCCAGGAGCGACAACTACATCCCCATCGCCTGGCTTGGCGAGGTCGCCGTCACCAAGGTGACGAAAAAGGTCGACAAGTTCCGCGAGAAGTGGCTCTTCGTCGACGCCAAGGCCACAAACCCTCTCCTGGAGGTGCCCGAGGCGCCGCCGAGGAAGTGGGCGCGCTGGGCGAGCGCGGACTTCAGGGGCTCGAAGCTTGACGCGGTGTACGTGTACATCCGTCACATCCGCGACGCGGGGGTCACCGGCCAAACGGTGGCAAAGGACTTCACCAGGCGCCGCATCGCCCCTCTCCAACAGCACGCCGAGCCGGTGTGGCGATACGACGGCAAGGACGACGCCATGCGGCTAAGCAGGGACGGCTTCGAGCCTGATGTGCTCCGCCAAATTATGAACGTCCTCTTCACATCGCCGGAGATCCCGTCCGCCAAGAAAGAGGCGGCCAAGCCGCTCATCGTCTTCGCCGAGGAGAGCATAGAGGAGCAGCGCTCGCACATGCCCACGTTCGACGAATGGGGAATCGTGCCCGCGGGGCACAGCGGGCCTCGCCCTAACCCGTGGGCGGCGGAGCCTGAGTACGTGGATGAGGCTCCTGAGGCTGAGGAGGCCGAGTCCGCCGAGGAGGAGGCCTCGAGAAGCGAGGACCCCCTCGGCGAGGACGAGGCTTCAAGGGGCGCTGACCCCGTCGGCGAGGGCGCCGGCTCCTCGAGGAGCGCCCACGCCGAAGTGGACCTCCAGGTGCTCTCCTCCGGCGACGAGGAGGACGCCTTCCGCATCGTCCGCTCCCAGCGCGCCGAGGAGGAGGAGGAGGAGACGAGCGGCGGCGGAAAAGGGCGTTGCGAGCCCCGCTCCAAGGCGATCCACGACAGGAGGGCCGCAACCGCGGGAGGCATCCCTCGCGCGGAGACAGGAGCGGCCCGGGAGGAGACCGGAGCAGACCTCACCCAGCCTCCCAAGGCGAAAAAGAGGGTGTGGGTGATGGCCGGCGAGTAAGCCCTTGATTCTTCTTTCTTCTTCAATATTTCACTTTAAGAATTCCCCCCTTTGAAGGATTTTTGACTTGTCTTCTTTTCAGGCAGCCCACGGAGCCAAAGAGGCGGCGGCTCGGCGATGTTGGAGAGACCACTAGCGTCTCCATGGAGACGCCTGCAGCCGGCGAGCCGCAGCAGACAGTTGCCTCTCCCGCGGGCGAGCACCGCGCGGAGACGGTGCCGGCCGAGGAGAGCGTAGCGTCGCCGATTCGGGCGGCGACTCCTCCAGCGGCGGAGCACCGCGTGGAGGAGGAGACCGCGGGGACGGCGGCGTCGCCAACCAGGGCGGCGACTCCTCCAGTCCAGCAGGGGGCGGAGGAGGAAACCGTGGACGAGGACATCGTCGCGGGGCCGCCTCCAGAAGAGGGGGCCTCGAGAAGGGCTGACACGCCCGGGGCCGCGGCAGACGCGGCCGTTGCAGAGGGGGCCGGAGGCGCCCTTGTGGAGCAGGAGGCAGAGACACCTCCGGAGCCCCCAAGCGACGGGGCCAGGGGCGAGGAGATGCCTAGCCCCCTGAGGGCTCCCGATGCGGGCGGCGAGGACGATGCCCCCACAAGCCCCCATGCCGCGGCGGGGGCCGCGACAAGTTCGGGGCAGGATGCCCTAGGCGCCTCGACAAGCGTCGAGGGAACTGCACCCAGCAGCAGCGGCGTAGGAGTCTCCTTGGCGCTGCAGGCGCCGCATCGCCAAGCGGCCTATCGCCGGATCATCCTCAACCGGGCGCGGCGAGCGCTCGACGGGCTGGAGGAGCAGCTCGCCAGGGAAGAAGACGCCCTGGCGGAGGAAAAAACGAGGCTCAGCGAAGCCTAGGCCCTTCTCTTCGAGAGGGTGGAGGTGTGCCGCCGGTGGGATGCGGCGGCCCAGGCGGAACGCCAAGAGGCCCTCCGCTTCGCCAAGGAGACCCGTGACAGCGTCAAGCGGGAGGCGCAGGAGGTGATGGAGGAGCTTGACGCCGCCAGGGAAGCGCTCGAGGCGGAAACCACCTCCAAGCACGACGAGCTGGCGGCCGCGAAGCAGAAACTTGCCGCCGACACCGAGGCCGCCAAGGCCAGCCTGAACGAGCTCCGCGAGCAGCTGGACGCCCGTGAGGGGCAGCTGGCGCCTCGCGAGGCCGGGCTAAAAAGGCGTGAGGAAGAGCTTGCCCTCCAAGAGAAGGAGTTGCAGCGGCGCGAGGAGCAGGTCCAGCTGCTCGCGAAGGACCAGGCCACCCGCGAGGGGCAGCTGGAGGAGCGTGAAGGTCGGGTGGCCACCGACGAGGCCAACCTTGCGGCGGAGCATAAGAGGCTTCAAGAAGAGGCTGACCTCAAGGTCAAGCTCGTCCGCGAAAACCTCTCAAAGGAATATGACGAGAAGGTCGCGAAGCACGAGGACCGCCTCAAGATCAAGCGCAAGGAGCTCGAGAAGCGCGTCAAGGAGCTTGAGCAGGAGGAGAAAAGGTTGACCTCCTGCCTCGAGGTCTCTCGGGAGGCCCAGGCGCGCGCCGAGGGGAACGCCTTTGCGCTGGAGAGGGACCTGGACGAGCTCCGGTAGCAGGTGGGGCCGGTCGCGGCCCTGGTGGAGCAGGCACGAGACCAGCGCCAGGTTGACCGGCTCATGACGCGCCAGCGCCAAAGCATTTTCCAGAGCTTGGTGAGCCGCGTGCGCGCCGTCGGGAGAGATCTGAGGATCGACGTCCCCTCCTTCTCCGCGGCGACCGACGACGAAACCTCATACTCGCACTTCTTCGAGCAGTTCCTCGGAAAGCTTGAAGGGGTCGCGAAGAGCTTTGACAAGCGTGTCGTGGAGGAGAGCCGCGACCTCCTCGTTGTCGCCGTCACCACCGTCTTCAGCAACCTCGTGAGGCTCCAGCCCCCACTTGACCTTGAGGATGTGATGGAGCCACCACGTGCCATCAGCGACAAGGCGCGGGAGACCGCCAAGCAGGCCGCCATCGCGTATGCCAAGAAATTCGACCAAGTCTTGGTCGATGAGGACGAAGGCGACGGCGAGGGGGGTGCCCTTGGAGCAGGAGCTGGCGCGGATGGAGCGGGGACCTCGGGAGGCACGATGGCCTGAGCTCCTTGCCTAGACGCGCAGAGACGCATACTATTTTAGCATTCGTTTTGTTTGTAAGCTTTTGTAAAAACTTGTTAAGTTATTGGAGTATGTTTGTGGACGTCCCTCGGGAGGCTTTTGTCTTTCTCCTTCATGTCTTTTTTGCTCTACGTCTTAGGACCCTCTCTTAGCGCTACACCACCGCCGCTTCGGTATGTGCGAGTCAGTGCTCCACAAGTCCGGGGGGTGCGTGAGGCCTTGAGAAGTGAGAGCTCCTCGAAGCGCGATGCTTGGGGCCCCCCTTTGATGTGCAAGCAGCCCATGAGGCATAGGAGAGAGAAAAGAGACTCGAGGGGCGAAAACCAGCGGGAAGAGATCTGAACAAGTGTTTAGACTTAGCTTGCCGAGGTGTTTTTGCCTTGGAAAGGGTGTTGGTTCCCTGGCGAGGCGTTTTCGCTTTGTCGTTACCTGAGG
Organism: Puccinellia tenuiflora; assembly: GCA_012064385.1. Classification (NCBI taxonomy): domain Eukaryota; kingdom Viridiplantae; phylum Streptophyta; class Magnoliopsida; order Poales; family Poaceae; genus Puccinellia; species Puccinellia tenuiflora. The sequence continues at coordinate 395,790 of QRDG01000187.1, forward strand.
CTTGGAGAGCCTGTTTTCCTGCACTTGGAGAATATAGGCATACCCACAAGCAATAGATAGTTAAAGATTCTTATGGTGCTCGTAGGTTCCTTCATGTGTGTCTCGCGAGGAGAAACAGGCACCAAGGTTTTGGTGATCCTTGGTGAGTTGACGTGCGCGGGAGCTGACCCATGAGTTCAGAGCTCCTTGGGAGTTGACATGCATGAGAGCTGACCCGCAAGTTCAGAGCTCGGATCCCTTGGGTTTTAGGTGCTGCCGGGATGCTCCCGTGGCATGGCACCCTGCTAGCCCCCGCTCGTGAGATACACAGGAGGGATCATACGAGCGAGAAAGAAAAGCGAATAACACCGAGGCAAAGAACACCGAAGCGACAAAATATGCCGGCGCGATGCGCAAAGGTTCAGAATGACCTGAAATAGGCGTTCATTACACTGGCGTGGCCAGGAGCTTTCTCTTCTTTGTTGATGAAGCGTCGCTCCCCCGGGAGCGCGCTCCCCTACTTAGGAGGCAGGTTGGCGCCGATGGCGACGCAAGCCCCCGAGCCGCTCGCCTCCAGAGACACTTGTTTTGTCGCGGCCTTCTCCTGAGAGAACAGCTGCTTCTTCTTCGCGGGAGGCCTCGGGAGGGGTTCCTCGTCCTCGACGGCGGGTGACGCCACCGCGGCAGCCTTGTAGGCCGCCTGCGCAGCGTACAGGGCGTCCGAGACCACGCCGCGGACGACAATGGTGCCACCCGAGCCAGGGAGCTTGACGAGGTTGTAGGCGTGGTGGGTCACCGCCATGAATTTGGCGAGGGCGGGGTAGCCGAGTATGGCGTTGTAGGGTAGGCCGATGTGCGCGACGTCGAAGTCGATCAGCTCGGTGCGGTAGTTGGCCTGGGTGCCGAAAGTGACGGCGAGCCTCACCTGCCCCAAGGGGGTGGTAAGACCCTCTGTCACTCCCGAGAAGGGCCTGGTAGGCATGAGCGCTCGTAGGGCACCTGCAGCTTCTCGAACGTCTCGACGGAGATGACGTTGAGGCCAGCACCCCCATCAATGAGCGTCTTAGAGACGGCGATGTTGTTGATGGTGGGGGTGCAGACCAACGGGATGGTGCCAACGGTTGACGTGGACTTGGGGTGATCGCCGGAGTCGAAGGTAATGGGGCACTGGGACCACTTGAGGGGCCTGGAGGCCTCGACTCCAGGGAGGGCTGCCGCGACCGTCGCGAGCGAGTTGCTTGAAGTGGCGGTTGGAGCGAGGGGCCTGAGCCCCGCCAAGGATACAAGCTGCCCCGCGAGGCACCTGGTAGCCTTCGTCAGCCTTGGCAGGCAGGTTGTCGTTTGCGGGCTGGGCAGCGTTGGCCTGGGGGTTCTGCTGGTAGTTGTCGTTGTAGTTGTTGTTCCAGCGTCGCCCCCCGCGGCCGCTGCGGCCTCCGCCGCGGCCTCCGCGGCCTCCGTTTGCCTCGCGGGCCTCGCGAGCCTCGCGAAGCCTCTTGATGTCGAAGCAATCCTCGGTGGCGTGAGAGTGCCTGTTGTGGTAGATGCAGAAAGGGCGATCATCCTTCTTCTCAGGTCCTGCGGCTGGAGTAGCAGCTTGGCGAGACTGCTTGGCGTCAGGCTCTGCCGCGAGGACCGCAGTAGTCTTGCGCTTCTCAGAGGATTTCTTCTTTTTGGACCCCTCGGCGGGGTCCCCTGGCTCGTTCTTGACGAACAAGCGGCCTTCTTCAGCCTTGGCGCACTTGTCCGCCAAGTCGAAAAGCTTGACGACGGTGGTGATGTTGTCGTGGATGCCGAGCTTCTCGAGCATCCGCACGTCTGTGACCCTAGCCTGGAAAGCCGAAATGACCTGTGCGTCGGTGGCGTTAGGGATCTTGTTGCGCACTTGGCTGAAGCGCTGGATGTACTTGCGAAGGGTCTCGCCGGGCTTCTGACGCACGGCGCGGAGGTCAATGTAGGTGAGGCCGCGCTCATACGTGCCCTTGAAGTTGGCGACGAAGCACCGGCAGAGCTCCTCCCAAGAGTTGATGGACTCGGCGGGGAGGTTGGTGAGCCATGAGGACGCAGAGTCCTTGAGGGCCATAGGGAACCAGTTCGCCATGACCTTGTCGTCGCCCCCGGCGGCCTGGATGGCCAAAGAGTAGAGCTGCAGGAACTCCAGGGGGTTGTTCTTGCCGTCGTAGCGCGGAGGGAGGTCCGGCCTGAACTTGACCGGCCAGACGACGCGACGAAGGCTGCGAGTGAACGCGGCCGTCGTGCCGTAGGTGACCGTGCCGTTGGCAAGGGTGGCGCGGAGGTGGCGCCCGGCGGTGGCGATGTCCTGGACGGCGCGGTTGCGGCGTTCTTGCCCGCGCTCGATGCTCACGCGTGCGTCCTCAGGGGCTCGCTGCACGATCTGGCAGTCATGCGGCGACGACGCGTGCGATGCAGCGCGGCCGTCGCGAGGAGGAGCCCCCGCTGGAGCAGGTTGCGGTGCAACCGGTGGAGCCGGGGCGGGTGTGGGTTGGAGAGGAGGCGCGGGAGGTGCGCCGTGCGCCACGTCCCCCACGAGCGCAGAAGGAACCAGGGAGCGAGACGGCGCAGGTGCCGCGGCGCGAGCGGCGCGATGAGCTCGGCGACGCGGTTGAGCCAGGCCTCCTGAGCCGCCGGCGTGGGGCGGTACTGCAGCAGCTCCTGCGCCATGAGGAGCGCAGTCGCCGGGCTGGGCGCAGGGCGGCCCAGCGAGGAGGCAGCACGGTCCCGCGACGGGGGCAGGGAGGAGGCCTCCTCTTCGCCAAGGTCGTCCTCAGCGTGGTCGATGTCGTCGTCGTCAGGGTGCTCAACGCGGGGCTCGGGGTCGACGCGGCGCTCCGGAGCAGAGCCCCACGCGGGCGGCCACGCGGGCGGCCTGCGGGAGCGGTGGCGGCGCTAGCCGTCCGGCGAGCGAGACGTCGGCACNGTATTACATACACGAGAGGACAAACCCTTCTCGTGCTATCAACGAGGCTTTACCTCTTTCTCTCTCTCTCTCAATCTAATCTATGACTACCTGGAACTATATATAGTGGGGCAAACAACTCTGATAATGTCGGAGATTGTCCCCAGGAACTAGGGGTGTCTCCAAGGTATCGTGTAAGGGGCTGAACACGGAGTCAAACAATCCACAACGTGCTCCGGCGACGGTGCTCGTCAGGCTCGCTGCGGACGACACTGCAGAGATGGACACAAGGTATTACCCAGGTTCAGGGCCCTCTTGTGAAGGTAAAACCCCTACGTCCTGCTATGGTGTATTGCACTGCTTGGAGAGTTTACAGTACAAAGGGAGAGCTTGTCGAGCTCAAGGTGGCTAACAATGGCTACTTGCTAGTCTGTAGATCTAGGGTTTTTGACTCTGGAATCTTGGAACCCCTTGCACAAGCGTGCCTCCCCTCCTTTTATAGGCGCCCTGGGTCTCTTCCGCCCAAACATTTGGGCGGGAAGGGCTACCACATGGCGACGAAGGAGGAGGCGCGGTGCACCGTAAAGGTGAAGTCTACCATAAAGGTAAAGATTGTGGACGCGGTCCACGGCAGGGGAACGGCGTCACCAAAGCTGAAAAGGGGCACCGACCAGCTGGACGGCGGGCTGGCGCTTGCCGAGGTGGGAGGTGACCCACAATGACGTCGTCCTTGGAGCGTAGCTGCAGACTGTTCCCTTGTCACCAAAGAGGCAATACTCGTTGTCCGCTTTGCTTGGCTCCGCTTTGTTGACTGCTTTATACATGGAAACGGCAACTGCGGCGTTGTCGTCATCGCGCGTAGGCACGCGCGTCACTCTGCACCCGGCGCAGAGCCCATGTGCGCTCTGCCGCGGGAGCAGAGATGGCTTCACGAAGAAAGCGCTTGGCGAGGTGAAAAGCCTCGCCAAGCCCTTCAGCTTGGTCCTTAGTAGAATTGTGGGCGGCGTCGGAGACGCCTTGTCGAGGAGCGATTCCTCGCCGAGGGAAAGAACCCTTGGTGAGGAGAAAAACCCTTCCCGAGGGGAGAAAACCTCGCGAAGCTCGCCAGGCTTGGAGAGCCTGGTCCTTAGCGAAAATCATCCAAAGAATCGTGTGGGCCCTGGCAGGCCGGCCCGTGGTACCCTGGTTTCCACTGTGCCGACAGTAGCCCCCGGGCCCGCGATGGGCACGCCGAGGCCCATGACGAAGGCGAAGCGTCGAGGGGCCAAAGATGCCTGGCAGGGCCGCGACACGTGTCATGCAGCGGTTGCGCCCGCGGCCACGACCTCCTCGGCTCCAACGGGCGATGTGGCGGGGCCCGCCACGACTCGAGTGCTGGTCAATAAAGCCTGGGCGCGCAGGCGGCGCCCATTACTTCTCCCGTAACTCCTCCGCACACTTCTCCCCACGCCTCCAAACTCTCCAGAGAGCTCCAATCTCCAGAGCACTCTTCTTCCCCTCCGGCGACCATGGCACCCAAGAGAGCAGCCACCGATTTGAAGGTCAAGGCCACCGCGCAGGCGAGCTCGTCGGCAGCGACGGCGCGGGCGGGCACGTCCGCGGCGATGGCGCGTGCCGCTGCTCTCGAGGGAGCACTGCCGAAGACGCGTGTCACCGCTGCCACGATAGCGACGGTGCGCCACCTGGCGGCGGCGAAACCAACGAGCACGGCGCCACCGAACTGAGGCCGGCCGGGAGCAGGCTCACCGACACCTTCTACCCCATCTTTCTTCATACTCTCTACGCCGGCCTGGTACCACCATTCTCTGATTTCCTCCTGGCGATCTTGGAGACGTACCAGATCCAACTCCTTCATCTTCATCCCAACCCCATCCTCATCCTTGCCATCTTCGCCCACTTCTGCGAGGCCTACGTCGGCATCCGCCCCTCGGTGGCGCTCTTCCGCAGTTTCTATTCTCTTCGGAACTCCGCCAAGGGCGAGCGGCTAGGATGCGTCTCTTTTCGCATTGTCGACGCCCGGAGCGACAACTACATCCCCATCGCCTGGCTTGGCGAGGTCGCCGTCACCAAGGTGACGAAAAAGGTCGACAAGTTCCGCGAGAAGTGGCTCTTCGTCGACGCCAAGGCCACACACCCTCTCCTGGAGGTGCCCGAGGCGCCGCCGAGGAAGTGGGCGCGCTGGGCGAGCGCGGACTTCAGGGGCTCGAAGCTTGACGCGGTGTACGTGTACATCCGTCACATCCGCGACGCGGGGGTCACCGGCCAAATGGTGGCAAAGGACTTCACCAGGCGCCGCATCGCCCCCCTCCAACAGCACGCTGAGCCGGTGTGGCGATACGACGGCAAGGACGACGCCATGCGGCTAAGCAGGGACGGCTTCGAGCCTGATGTGCTCCGCCAGATTATGAACGTCCTCTTCACATCGCCGGAGATCCCGTCCGCCAAGAAAGAGGCGGCCAAGCCGCTCATCGTCTTCGCCGAGGAGAGCATCGCGGAGCAGCGCTCACATCTGCCCACGTTCGACGAGTGGGGGATTGTGCCCGCGGGGCACAGCGGGCCTCGCCCTAATCCGTGGGCGGCGGAGCCAAAGTACGTGGATGAGACTCCTGAGGCGGAGGAGGCCGAGTCCGCCGAGGAGGAGGCTTCGAGAAGCGAGGACCCCCTTGGCGAGGACGAGGCTTCAAGGGGCGCTGACCCCGTCGGCGAGGGCGCCGGATCCTCGAGGAGCGCCCACGCCGAAGTGGACCTCCAGGTGCTCTCCTCCGACGACGAGGAGGACGCCTTCCGCATCGTCCGCTCCCAGCGCGCCGAGGAGGAGACGAGCGGCGGCGGGAGAGGGCGTTGCGAGCCCCGCTCCAAGGCGGTTGCGGTGACCCCAGCACACCACTGCATGGTGTAGTGTGCAAGTCGTTGACATAATACTCACAGAAGGACCTATCCGTGAATATTACATCTCTCAGAGTGGTACAACAGAAACATAGCAGGTCCAAGGTAAACACTATAGGATTACAACAATATTCACTACAAAATCTCGAGAACCTCCTCGATACATAGAGGATAGCCTCGTGCAAATGAAATCCAGAGAAGAGCCAATTCGTAGCACTAAGCTGGAGATCAACTCTAGCTCTAACTCCTAATCCACTACTGCTGTTGCCACCACCTTAATCTTCTTTATCTGGCATAAGATTATCCGGACTTGTACTCGTTCCTCCAGTAAGCGTGGTCTCCTTCATTGGCAGTATGATCTCTTCGACATCGTTGACATTGCTCCTTCGTGGCCATAGATGTAGTCGTGCTTCGTTTGGTGAAGTAGCGGTTGACTCCTTAATGAAGATCTCAATGTCATGATGAACCACCGCCAATTCCCTTGATGGCTCCAAGATTCTAAGCAGGGGGTCAAAAGGGCAAGGGTGAGTAACCAGCGTTACCCAGCAAGTCCATTATGTACGGTGGGAAGTTTGATGCACTAGCTACAACTTTAGACTCCAGGGAGCCTTAAGCTTAATGCAAGGTTTTTGTAAACATTTCTTCAAGAGGTTGCTTTTATTTCTGAAGACTATGCCCATCATCGTTCACAGGGCTAGAACTTTCATGGAGTTCCTTTCCTGCAGCGTTCGCAGCTCCTTCCCGGAACAGGGAGTAACATGTTACAATTTTTTACACTCTGCAGAGGTGCGTTACTTTACCCATAAGAGATCAAGACTTTGTTGCACAACCGGGTGATCTTTCCCATCCACACTCTCTTTGGTGTGGGGCCCAGTTTTTGATCCAAGTCATTCACTATGCTTCTCCGCACAACGCATGTCCACCCAATTCATGCACAGCAGAATCACCCCTGATGCCCTACCTCTCACGGTAGGCACCTAGGCACCCTCTTGCAGATTAACTCATGCATAGCAGAATCACCCCTGATGCCCTACCCCTCACGGTAGGCACCTAGGCATCCTCTTGCAGACCATCATAGACACCAGAGTCCGTGGGCATTAAGGGATCCCACCCATGTGCATGTAGTCCCGCAAGACCTACAGCGTACGGCTCTGGCTGCCCGTTGACATGCATCCGGGAGAAGTACAGATGGCATTTCCCGTCCCATTCCAGGTCTTATGGTTAACGCGTCTTTACGGCGCAATCATTATGACGGCATTTGTTGTTAAGTCCTAGGTAATACTTTCCCGTGCAAGTGGAACCTCCGGACCAATTCATCTTACCATGGTCCCACCTGCCCTCCATAGTAGGTTACCACCAAATAGGTAGACAACCAATAGTCATGTTATTCAGAAAATAGCTTTATGCTTTCTTGGAATAGGTGATAGTAATATAGAGTTTGAAAAATAGTTTCTTTAACAACTATTTCAAAGAGATATGAGCAAGTGATGAACTTGCCTGTGGCAGAGGTGGCAGTTCATGCCCTTCGGGGTTCTAGGTTTGCGTCAGAACCCGGAGATCTGAAAACAGCAAAGTAGTCCGGGTAAGGACTACTGGAAACACTTGCAATATGCTATTATGCATAAATATGAGATGCATCGTATATAACCCAAAATACCCAAACTCACAGGTAAGCACTTAGTGTTATTGATTACTTTGTTAAAGGTGAAATACTTTGAGTTGTTATCACATTCAGACTTAAGTGTTTGTTATGATTAACGAAGTAATGTTTTATATGATTAATAAACAACTACAGGTGCTTAGTTAAGGATTGCATTTATTTCATAATTTTATTTTATTTAACTACTTTCAAAAAGTAATAACATTAGAGTGATAGATTTTCAAATGAACTCCTTTTTGTGTGTTTTACCTAGGATGAGTAACAGGACAGTCATTTACATTAAGGTATTTGAGTTCAAGTTTTATGTGTTGAACCTTTATTTCAAATTTATTTTCTTTAGAAAATTAGGTGCTTTAAAAGCTAGTACAATTTAATTTTAGTTACTATCTTTTAATTAATTACATAAGAAAATTATTTTCAAATAATTTATTTTAAAATAATTGAAATTATATCCATTTATGGATTTTAGTATTTTTTATTCAATAAAACCTTTTCAATAAATTAAATAAAAATTATATTTGAAATCCTTATAAAATTTGGAGTTGAAAACATATTTTTATTTAATTTTAGGAATTTATTTGCATTTCAAAATTTTAGGTGGTGTTTAAGTGGTATTTTGGTAATTCTAAACAATTTTTATTTTTAGTTGGTTTAACAATTATCAATTTAGCATAATCAAATAGATTTCAATTTTCTAAGCATTTTGATATATTATTTGTATTTTTTTGATAAACAGATTAAAGGTTATTGATTTTATTAATTTTATATTATTTTCTGGAATTTCTGGAAAAGATTAAATAGCTGCCAGAGGGGTCCCACAAGTCAGGGATTTCTTAATTTCAGAAAATAAAGAGGCTGACGTCATGCTGACGTCAGCGGTAGCCGGCAGGACCATGCCGAGCACGGACTCGGCTAACGGGAGCGCACGGGCTCGCGCGACCGGCCGCGTGGGACGCCCAGCACCGCGAGGCGCCCTACGGGCGGCGCACAGGACCACATGGTCGCCGGACCCGACTGTGGCGATCACGTCCGCGGCGGCGGACGGTGGTTTTCGGCTGGAGAAGCAAACGGAGCACGAGAGGAGGAATAGAGGGGTTCTAGAGGAGGAGAGGCTCACCAGGAGCATGTAGAGCTCGACGAAGGAACACGAGGAGGTCGGACGGCAAAGAAATCGTCCATGGCGGCGGCGGCCGGAGCGGGAAACGGCGGCTCGATTCCGGCGATTGGGACCATCCCAGCACGCACGGCTCATGGAGAAGGAAGAGGAGCACACGGCGGAGCTCGGAGTAGCATTGTCTTGGGCTGGAAAGGCCGGAGATGACGACGAATGCGACGGCGGCGACGGCCGACGTTCGGGACGCCGATCCCATCCTCAGCCTCCAGACCGTCATATTAAGCGTGGTTTGCACCAGAATGTAGAGGACGACGAGAGGAAGCTTCTAGACATGGTGGTGGAGCTCGGGGAGACGTCGTTGACCGGCAATTAGAGGTGAACGACGGCGGCCGAGAGAGCTAGGGTTAGGGTTTCTGGTGGTTCCGGTAGCAAAGGGGAAAGGATAGAGAGGTTGAGGGAAAGAGTGAGGGACGAGGGCGAGATGCGGACGTCTCTCGTCCTTCTTATCCTCGCGAGGACAGCAAGCAGGAGGTGGCAAGGCAGCGTCGGCGGCGTCCTTCTGGCCGGAAGGAAGAAGAAAGAAAGAAAGAAAGAAAAGATTTTTGCAGAAAACCCCCTGGGCTTTTCTGTAAGTACTAGAATTTTTAAAACAGGAACTTTAGTAATTTATTTAGAGCACTTAAGAAGCTCCAAAAATAGAGAGAAAATTTATGTAGGCTTATAATATTATATAAGAGCCCCTTCTATTTTTATTTGGAAATTGTGAAACATTTTTATCATATTTAAAAAAATAGAGAGAAGTTTTAGTCATTTGAGTTACAAATATAATGTCCCTTGTGGACCTTTAACAAAATAATACTTGGTATTTTCTTATGAAGAAATTATGTAGGTAGAAAATATTGTATAACTATTAATTTTGTTTCTCATGAATTTATTATTACTTGCACAGATCTGCTGGAGAAGGTTTTAGAAAATAACCATAAAGATTTTCTTTAAGCACTTGAGTTATTAATGACTTGTGGCTTTTATAAGGTGTGGCTTTGCATTAAAATGATGGTGATGATCAAGTGATTTTGCAAGATTCATATTTGTGGTCATTATCATTTGTTTGATTTTCTTCCTTGGGAATTAATTCATTGGAGAAATATTTTTATGTTGCTTTCTTAAAAAGGCATTTGATTGGGTTGAAGAGGTTGATACTTTGCCTTCTTGGTCAGAAGATCAATGTTGCCTTTTGTCCCTTCTCTTGTATTGATCAGATGCTGCTCCTCATTCTTGTTGACTGCTTGACTCCAGATGATCCAGCTGATCCAAGGACCCTTGTTGCTCTTATATTAGAATTGATTCTTTCTAGTCAATAATTGGATATTAGGGCAAGTTCCTAATATCCATTACTTAACTTCCAAGATTATAATGCATCACCCTTGTGGTGAAAGCAAACATTTTATTCAAAGGACACTCTCCTTCTGGCAAGCATATTCTTATTTGAAATTCAATTGCTTTAATGCATACAAAGAATTATGTTAACAAGGTTGCAAGGCTTGTTAACAAACTCCTTTCATATAACACCAAGCCTTTAAATTTCACCCCAAGTTTCTTTATTATACAAATTGTCTTGCAGGAATGAATTTGGAAAGATTTGAAGATAAGAAGCTAAGATCAGATAAGGAGATCAAATTAGATGTAAAATAGAATTGCTTAAGCATTTTTATTAGCTTTTGAGGTTAAGGCAAAGTAAAGGCAAAGTTTTCTGGTTTTCCATCAATTACATTATTAATTTGCTTAAATAACTCTTTGAGTTGTGATAGGTGTTGAGTTGGTAATTTACTTATGAGTTATTTTCTTATTTATATAAGCATATATGATTTTGCTATTCATCTAAATAAGTTCTCCAATTCAAAATCATTGGTATATTCCAATGTGGATCTTATTTCCCGCAACCAGTAAAAATACCTGGAGGTCATGTCAAAACTTATCACATTCACCTCAGATGAGCTAAACTCTACTCATGAAGTTGAATGATCTCCAATCCCTCCAGGGTTTTATTTTTTGAAAAAAAAATTAATTGGATTTTCAGATGCATGCATGCAGATGCACAAAATCATACTTCTACCCTTCGTTGATTGCTAAATGCTGGGGTATTACAGTCTTCCCCCCTTAACAAAAACTTCGTCCCGAAGTTTCGGCTCCTCTCACGTAGAGATAAGTAGAAAGCATTTTTGCTGATATTGAATCACTCAAATTCCATTCTGACGTGGACGTAGATATTGGTGATCCTTTGTCCCACATACTTTTCTGCATCTTCCCTTGATCTATACTATACATCTGTCAACTTTCATCTAATATTTGTTAAATTCTAGTGATTCTATTACTCCTTCATAATTCTTGAATTATCTAATTCTGACTCCTCTTATTTCCATGGTTTTATAGCCCTCAGTCGAGGATCTTCATCTACATCCTTATACGACCTTCCGATATGTTTGTTGGTTCACTTCCCTATAATCCCGAGACTAGCAAGACTTTATTTCTGATGGTAAACTGTTGGCTTTCGTTTCAGACCTCTGGGTTAACTGTTCTTTCCAGCTTTATAGAACATCATCCATCGAGACTTGGTACTACTTCGATCTTGACTTCGTCGTCGTATTCCCTTCTAACGACATGTCTTCTCCATCAAGTACTAATCCCATATATGATTCCCTTTTCTCCTTGAAGTTTCCTGAGCCTTCCTCTGTTCTGGGTCCGGTTAGACGAACTTCCTTCCATCAGCTCTAATCCATCAAGCTTTATTCAGCCAACTCTATTAAGTCGAACTTCATAACTCACCTTTTTGCTCAAATCTTAGTATACCTACCTAATGGTCTCACAAAGAACATAGGTATATACCCAAAATATTGCAAATCCCCAGTGTCATCTTCCGATAAAGAGATACGATTACTAGGTTTTCAATAATTTTCGAAGAATACAAGATATATCTACCTTTTGAGGAGAGGAATCTAAGACTTCAATCTTGTTGATAACATCCTTCTTAATAGTGGCTCTGGATAAAAGTTGTAACTTTAGTACTTTGGCTTCACCAGTGTCAGATACTCTGTTCCCAATTGGTCAACTTTCTTAACTTATCAACAATCCACGACACACTAGACTCTTCTTCTATGATTCTAATGTTCTTCGGAACAATGATCTCCGTGTTTGGCAATTAGTTTTGCTTCTTCCATCATTGATGATGTCTACAATAGACGATCAACTCCCTATTTCATCTTGCAAAACTGGAAATATCCACGTTCTTCCTGTCTTCATCCTCCTTTATCTTCAACCTTATAGTACTCTTGGACACATATGTGTTGGTAAACTTCTTCTCACGCTTGATCCCAGTAGTATCAATATCTCTTCTTTGCTCCTACAACAATCTCTTCCACCAAGTTAGAATAATCTCGTTAACATGTATCTGCATTTTATTGCTTCTTCTACCAACGTCTTTGAATTTCCCTTTTGTCTCTGTCATCCCATGACCTCCGTCATTGTGTTTGTCAACCATGAAACGACGTCGTGACCTGATAAGCAAAAACTTCACAACCTTCCTTCTCGGATATGTCTCCTAATTTAGCTTTCCTTGCAACATCCTTGGTAGATCTTTATCTTCTTTTTGACTTCCTTCTCTTCGCGAGCTTCCATTGCTGCAACAATTCTGGTCACTCGGAACGCTCTCATACTAACCTATGTACCCTCTAGACCAGTAACATCAAGAAAGAACAAAATGTTGCAACATGCATTTGCACATCGAGTTCAAACTTCATGCTCAGATCTAGTCAATCAAAAATCCAATAAGAACCAATAAATCCCAAATATAATTATATATCACTCATGCACCATTAGCCCATAAAATACATAATACCTTGAGTAAAAACATCTCAAGTACCCAGGCTTAGATGCTATACACTACAAGTTAGGTATATATTACCTTGTAGACCTATTTCAAATAACAACTCTTGCCTCACTAGCTTAAGGAACAGGTTTACCCTTCACTCAAAGCGTGACTTATAAGAGTATTTACCCCAATTGACCATTCACAATTAGGTAACTCTGACTTAGTGTCAAATTATACCTATCTCCATCTTAGTTCAAAAGGAACTAAGTCTTCTTGGACTTGAACTTCGTCTTCATGCCTTGACGTACTTCCATACTTCTTCACATCTTCAAGTGTAACCTCACGTTCACTCGTGTAGGTACTATTGGTATACATGAATACCATAATACTTTACTTGTGGCAAGTGCACTACTCCAGATCCTCCTTAAAATGGTATCTTATTATCCAACATCCTCTTCGATCACGAACCATATGGAGGTGGTATACTTACCATAACTTGCATGGCTTAGTATATCCAACTCACCATAGTTTTTTTTCTTCTCGTGCCCTTCCATCATCAACTCCCAATAGGGTTCTACTTCATAGGATGGCATCCTCAATGATACCACATAGATATCACTGCCTTAGGTACACGACAGCTATTAAAGAGAGCAACCTCTCACCTGGTATACCAGGTTTAGAAAGAATGAGATAGATAAGTATTATACTTATAGAAGAATAGATAAGAATACTCTATATAAGTATGATGTTATTATTCTCAAGTGAATAACCATCATAGGTCATAGATAGATATAGTTTAGATAAAATAACTTCCTATAGTCTTTACCAACCTACAAGTCTCCTAAAAGGTTTCAAACCTAAGGTCGCTTTGCTCTGATACCAGCTGCGGTGACCCCAGCACACCACTGCATGGTGTAGTGTGCAAGTCGTTGACATAATACTCACAGAAGGACCTATCCGTGAATATTACATCTCTCAGAGTGGTACAACAGAAACATAGCAGGTCCAAGGTAACACTATAGGATTACAACAATATTCACTACAAAATCTCGAGAACCTCCTTGATACATAGAGGATAGCCTTGTGCAAATGAAATCCAGAGAAGAGCCAATTCGTAGCACTAAGCTGGAGATCAACTCTAGCTCTAACTCCTAATCCACTACTGCTGTTGCCACCACCTTAATCTTCTTTATCTGGCATAAGATTATCCGGACTTGTACTCGTTCCTCCAGTAAGCGTGGTCTCCTTCATTGGCAGTATGATCTCTTTGACATCGTTGACATTGCTCCTTCGTGGCCATAGATGTAGTCGTGCTTCGGTTGGTGAAGTAGCGGTTGACTCCTTAATGAAGATCTCAATGTCATGGTGAACCACTGCCAATTCCCTTGATGGCTCCAAGATTCTAAGCAGGGGGTCAAAAGGGCAAGGGTGAGTAACCAGCGTTACCCAGCAAGTCCATTATGTACGGTGGGAAGTTTGATGCACTAGCTACAGCTTTAGACTTCAGGAAGCATTAAGCTTAATGCAAGGTTTTTGTAAACATTTCTTTAAGAGGTTGCTTTTATTTCTGAAGACTATGCCCGTCATCCTTCACAGGGCTAGAACTTTCATGGAGTTCCTTTCCTGCAGCGTTCGCAGCTCCTTCCCGGAACAGGGAGTAACATGTTACAATTTTTTACACTCTGCAGAGGTGCGTTACTTTACCCATAAGAGATCAAGACTTTGTTGCACAACCGGGTGATCTTTCCCGTCCACACTCTCTTTGGTGTGGGACCCAGTTTTTGATCCAAGTCATTCACTATGCTTCTCCGCACAACGCATGTCCACCCAATTCATGCACAACAGAATCACCCCTGATGCCCTACCTCTCACGGTAGGCACCTAGGCACCCTCTTGCAGATTAACTCATGCATAGCAGAATCACCCCTGATGCCCTACCCCTCACGGTAGGCACCTAGGCATCCTCTTGCAGACCATCATAGACACCAGAGTCCGTGGGCATTAAGGGATCCCACCCATGTGCATGTAGTCCCGCAAGACCTACAGCGTATGGCTCTGGCTGCCCGTTGACATGCATCCGGGAGAAGTACAGATGGCATTTCCCGTCCCATTCCAGGTCTTATGGTTAACGCATCTTTACGGCGCAATCATTATGACGGCATTTGTTGTTAATCCTAGGTAATACTTTCCCGTGCAAGTGGGACCTCCGGACCAATTCATCTTACCATGGTCCCACCTGCCCTCCATAGTAGGTTACCACCAAATAGGTAGACAACCAATAGTCATGTTATTCAGAAAATAGCTTTATGCTTTCTTGGAATAGGTGATAGTAATATAGAGTTTGAAAAATAGTTTCTATAACAAGTATTTCAAAGAGATATGAGCAAGTCATGAACTTGCCTGTGGCAGAGGTGGCAGTTCATGCCCTTCGGGGTTCTAGGTTTGCGTCAGAACCCGGAGATCTGAAAACAGCAAAGTAGTCCGGGTAAGGACTACTGGAAACACTTGCAATATGCTATTATGCATAAATATGAGATGCATCGTATATAACCCAAAATACCCAAACTCACAGGTAAGCGCTTAGTGTTATTGATTACTTTGTTAAAGGTGAAATACTTTGAGTTGTTATCACATTCAGACTTAAGTGTTTGTTATGATTAACGAAGTAATGTTTTATATGATTAATAAACAACTACAGGTGCTTAGTTAAGGATTGCATTTATTTCATAATTTTATTTTATTTAACTACTTTCAAAAAGTAATAACATTAGAGTGATAGATTTTCAAATGAACTCCTTTTTGTGTGTTTTACCTAGGATGAGTAACAGGACAGTCATTTACATTAAGGTATTTGAGTTCAAGTTTTATGTGTTGAACCTTTATTTCAAATTTATTTTCTTTTAGAAAATTAGGTGCTTTAAAAGCTAGTACAATTTAATTTTAGTTACTATCTTTTAATTAATTACATAAGAAAATTATTTTCAAATAATTTATTTTAAAATAATTGAAATTATATCCATTTATGGATTTTAGTATTTTTTATTCAATAAAACCTTTTCAATAAATTAAATAAAAATTATATTTGAAATCCTTATAAAATTTGGAGTTGAAAACATATTTTTATTTAATTTTAGGAATTTATTTGCATTTCAAAATTTTAGGTGGTGTTTAAGTGGTATTTTGGTAATTCTAAACAATTTTTATTTTTAGTTGGTTTAACAATTATCAATTTAGCATAATCAAATAGATTTCAATTTTCTAAGCATTTTGATATATTATTTGTATTTTTTTGATAAACTGATTAAAGGTTATTGATTTTATTAATTTTATATTATTTTCTGGAATTTCTGGAAAAGATTAAATAGCTGCCAAAGGGGTCCCACAAGTCAGGGATTTCTTAATTTTAGAAAATAAAGAGGCTGACGTCATGCTGACGTCAGCGGTAGCCGGCAGGACCATGCCGAGCACGGACTCGGCTAACGGGAGCGCACGGGCTCGCGCGACCGGCCGCGTGGGACGCCCAGCACCGCGAGGCGCCCTACGGGCGGCGCACGGGACCACATGGTCGCCGGACCCGACCGTGGCGATCACGTCCGCGGCGGCGGATGGTGGCTTTCGACTGGAGGAGCAAACGGAGTACGAGAGGAGGAATAGAGGGGTTCTAGAGGAGGAGAGGCTCACCAGGAGCATGTAGAGCTCGACGAAGGAACACGAGGAGGTCGGACGGCGAAGAAATCGTCCATGGCGGCGGCGGCCAGAGCGGGAAACGGCGGCTCGATTCCGGCGATTGGGACCGTCCCAGCACGCACGGCTCATGGAGAAGGAAGAGGAGCACACGGCGGAGCTCGGAGTAGCATTGTCTTGGGCTGGAAAGGCCGGAGATGACGACGAATGCGACGGCGGCGACGGCCGACGTTCGGGACGCCGATCCCATCCTCAGCCTCCAGACCGTCATATTAAGCGTGGTTTGCACCAGAATATAGAGGACGACGAGAGGAAGCTTCTAGACATGGTGGTGGAGCTCGGGGAGACGTCGTTGACCGGCAATTAGAGGTGAACGACGGCGGCCGAGAGAGCTAGGGTTAGGGTTTCTGGTGGTTCCGGTAGCAAAGGGGAAAGGATAGAGAGGTTGAGGGAAAGAGTGAGGGACGAGGGCGAGATGCGGACGTCTCTCGTCCTTCTTATCCTCGCGAGGACGGCAAGCAGGAGGTGGCAAGGCAGCGTCGGCGGCGTCCTTCTGGCCGGAAGGAAGAAGAAAGAAAGAAAGAAAAGATTTTTGCAGAAAACCCCCTGGGCTTTTCTGTAATTACAAGAATTTTTAAAAAAGGAACTTTAGTAATTTATTTAGAGCACTTAAGAAGCTCCAAAAATAGTGAGAAAATTTATGTAGACTTATAATATTATATAGGAGCCCCTTCTATTTTTATTTGGAAATTGTGAAACATTTTTATCATATTTAAAAAATAGAGAGAAGTTTTAGTCATTTGAGTTACAAATATAATGTCCCTTGTGGACCTTTAATAAAATAATACTTGGTATTTTCTTATGAAGAAATTATGTAGGTAGAAAATATTGTATAACTATTAATTTTGTTTCTCATGAATTTATTATTACTTGCACAGATCTGCTGGAGAAGGGTTTAGAAAATAACCATAAAGATTTTCTTTAAGCGCTTGAGTTATTAAAGACTTGTGGCTTTTATAAGGTGTGGCTTTGCATTAATATGATGGTGATGATCAAGTGATTTTGCAAGATTCAAAACTGTGGTCTTTATCATTGGTTTGATTTTCTTCCCTGGGAATTAATTCATTGGAGAAATATTTTTATGTTGCTTTCTTAAAAAGGCATTTGATTGGGTTGAAGAGGTTGATACTTTGCCTTCTTGGTCAGAAGATCAATGTTGCCTTTTGTCCCTTCTCTTGTATTGATCAGATGCTGCTCCTCATTCTTGTTGACTGCTTGACTCCAGATGATCCAGCTGATCCAAGGACCCTTGTTGCTCTTATATTAGAATTGATTCTTTCTAGTCAATAATTGGATATTAGGGCAAGTTCCTAATATCCATTACTTAACTTCCAAGATTATAATGCATCACCCTTGTGGTGAAAGCAAACATTTTATTCAAAGGACACTCTCCTTCTGGCAAGCATATTCTTATTTGAAATTCAATTGCTTTAATGCATACAAAGAATTATGTTAACAAGGTTGCAAGGCTTGTTAACAAACTCCTTTCATATAACACCAAGCCTTTAAATTTCACCCCAAGTTTCTTTATTATCCAAATTGTCTTGCAGGAATGAATTTGGAAAGATTTGAAGATAAGAAGCTAAGATCAGATAAGGAGATCAAATTAGATGTAAAATAGAATTGCTTAAGCATTTTTATTAGCTTTTGAGGTTAAGGCAAAGTAAAGGCAAAGTTTTCTGGTTTTCCATCAATTACATTATTAATTTGCTTAAATAACTCTTTGAGTTGTGATAGGTGTTGAGTTGGTAATTTACTTATGAGTTATTTTCTTATTTATATAAGCATATATGATTTTGCTATTCATCTAAATAAGTTCTCCAATTCAAAATCATTGGTATATTCCAATGTGGATCTTATTTCCCGCAACCAGTAAAAATGCCTGGAGGTCATGTCAAAACTTATCACATTCACCTCAGATGAGCTAAACTCTACTCATGAAGTTGAATGATCTCCAATCCCTCCAGGGTTTTATTTTTCGAAAAAAAATTTAATTGGATTTTCAGATGCATGCATGCAGATGCACAAAATCATACTTCTACCCTTCGTTGATTGCTAAATGCTGGGGTATTACAGCGGTCCACGACAGGAGGGCTGCAACTGCGAGGGACACCCCTCGCGTGGAGACAGGAGCTGCTCGGGAGGAGACCGGAGCAAGCCACGCCCAGCCACCCAAGGCGAAGAAGAGGGTGTGGGTGATGGCCGGCGAGTAAGTCTTTTATCCTTCTTTTTCCCTCGACATCTGCTGGAGGAAACCCTCTTGACGGATCTTCAATTTGGCTCCCTTTCAGGCAGCCCGCAGAGCCGAAGAGACGGCGGCTCGGCGAGGTCGGAGAGGCCACCAGCGTCGTCGCGGAGACGCCTGCGGCTGGCGAGCCGCAACAGGCAGGTGTTCCTCCCGCGGCCGAGCACCGCGCGGAGGCGGCGGTGGCCGAGGAGGCCGCGCTGTCGCCGATTCGGGCGGCGACTCCCCCCGCGGCGGAGCACCGCGTGGAGGAGGAGACGGTAGAGGCGGCGGCGTCGCCAACCAGGGCGGCGACTCCTCCAGCTCAGCAGGAGACGGAGGAAGCCGTGGACGAGGACATCGTCATGGAGCCGCCTCCAGAGGAGGAGGCCTCCTCGAGAGGGGCTGACGCACCCGAGGCCGCGGCGGACGCGGCCGTTGCAGAGGGGGCCGGAGGCGCCCCTGTGGAGCAGGGGGCGGTGGCGACGCCGGAGCCCGCTGGCGCCGAAACTGAGCGCGAAAAGGCGCCCAGCCCCCAGAGGGCAACCGAGGAGAGCGCCGAAGAAGGCGCCCCCACAAGCCCACAGGTCGCACCAGAGGCGGCCGCTACAAGCTCGGGGCAGGATGCCCTAGGCGCCTCGACAAGCGTCGAGGGAACTACTCCCAGCAGCAGCGCGGGAGTCTCTTTGGCGCTGCAAGCGCCGCATCGCCAAGCAGCCTATCGCCGGATCGTCCTCAACCGGGCGCGGCGAGCGCTCGACGGGCTGGAGGCGCAGCTCGCCAGGGAAGAAGACGCCCTGGCGAAGGAAAAAACGAGGCTCAGCGAAGCCTGGGCCCTTCTCTTCGAAAGGGTGGAGGTGTGCCGCCGGTGGGATGCGGCGGCCCAGGCGGAACGCCAAGAGGCCCTCCGCTTCGCCAAGGAGACCCGTGACAGTGTCAAGCGGGAGGCGCAGGAGGTGATGGAGGAGCTTGACGCCGCCAGGGAAGCGCTCGAGGCGGAAACCACCTCCAAGCACGACGAGCTGGCGGCCGCGAAGCAGAAACTCGCCGCCGACACCGAGGCCGCCAAGTCCAGCCTGAACGAGCTCCGCGAGCAGCTGGACGCCCGCGAGGAGCAGCTGGCGCTCCGCGAGGCCGGGCTAAAAGGGCGTGAGGAAGAGCTTGCACTCCAGGAGAAGGAGCTGCAGCGGCGCGAGGAGCAAGTGCAGCTGCTCGCGAAGGACCAGGCCACCCGCGAGGGGCAGCTGGAGGAGCGTGAAGGTCGGGTGGCCACCGACGAGGCCAACCTTGCGGCGGAGCATAAGAGGCTCCAAGAAGAGGCTGACCTCAAGGTCAAGCTCGTCCGCGAAAACCTCTCAAAGGAATATGACGAGAAGGTCGCGAAGCACGAGGACCGCCTCAAGACCAAGCGCAAGGAGCTCGAGAAGCGCGTCAAGGAGCTTGAGCAGGAGGAGAAAAGGTTGACCTCCTGCCTCGAGGTCTCTCGGGAGGCCCAGGCGCGCGCCGAGGGGAACGCCTTTGCCTTGGAGAAGGACCTGGACGAGCTCCGGCAGCAGGTGGGACCGGTCGCGGCCCTGGTGGAGCAGGCACGAGACCAGCGCCAGGTTGACCGGCTCATGACGCGCCAGCGTCAAAGCATTCTCCAGAGCTTGGTGAGCCGCGTGCGCGCCGTCGGGAGAGATCTGAGGATCGACGTCCCCTCCTTCTCCGCAGCGACCGACGACGAGACCTCATACTCGCACTTCTTCGAGCAGTTCCTCGGAAAGCTTGAAGGGGTCGCGAAGAGCTTCGACAAGCGCGTCGTGGAGGAGAGTCGCGACCTCCTCGTCGTCGCCGTCACCAACGTCTTCAGCAACCTCGTGAGGCTCCAACCCTCACTTGATCTTGAGGACGTGATGGCGCCACCGCGCGCCATCAGCGACAACGCGCGGGAGACCGCCAAGCGGGCCGCCATCGCGTACGCCAAGAAATTCGACCAAGTCTTGGTCGATGAAGACAAAGGCGACGGCGAGGGGGGTGCCCTAGGAGCAGGAGCTGGTGTGGATGGAGCGGGGACCTCGGGAGGCGCGATGGCCTGAACTCCTTCCTGTAGCTGAACGTGCCAGGGGCACATTTATCTTAGCCATTTTGATTGTAAACTTTGTAAAAACTTGTCAAGTTATATTTGAGTGTGCTTGTGAATGTCCCTCGGGAAACCTTTGTCCTTCCTCCTCATGTCTTTTTCGCTCTACGTCTTAGGACCCTCTCTTAGCGCTACACCACTGCCGCTTCGGTATGTGCGAGTCAGTGCTCCACAAGTCCGGGGGGTGAGTGAGGCCTCAAGAAGTAAGAGCTCCGCGAAGCGCGATGCTTGGGGCTCCCCTTTGACGTGCAAGCAGCCCATGAGGCATAGGAGAGAAAAAGAGACTCGAGGGGCGAAAACCAGCAAGAGGAAATTCTACCAAGTTCTTGCACTTAGCTTGACGAGACGTTTTCGCCCTGAATAGGGTGTTGGTGCCCTTGGCGAGGCGTTGTTGCTTGTAGGGCCTGTTTTCCTGCACTTGGAGAAATAGGCATATCCACAAGCAATAGATAGCTAAAGCATCTTATGGTGCTCGTAGGTTCCTTCATGTGCGTCTCGCGAGGAGAAACAGGCACCAAGGTTTTGGTGATCCTTGGTGAGTTGACGTGCGCGGGAGCTGGCCCATGAGTTCAGAGCTCCTTGGGAGTTGACATGCATGAGAGCTGACCCGCAAGTTCAGAGCTCGGATCCCTTGGGTTTTAGGCGCTGCCGGGATGCTCCCGTGGCATGGCACCCTGCTAGCCCCCGCTCGTGAGATGCACAGGAGGGATCATACGAGCGAGAATAAATAGTAATAACAGCTTTTGCCGAAGTCGCAAAACATGCTGGCGCGATGCGCAAAGGTTCGGAATGACCTGAAATAGGTGTTCATTACACTGGCGTGGCCAGGAGTTTTTCTTCTTTGATGACGAAGTGTCGCTCCTCCGGGAGCGCGCTCCCCTACTTAGGAGGCAGGTTGGCGCCGATGGTGACGCAAGCCCCCGAGCCACTCGCCTCCAGAGACACTTGTTTTGTCGCGGCCTTCTCCTGGGAGAACAGCTGCTTCTTCTTCGCGGGGGGCCTCGGGAGGGGTTCCTCGTCCTCGTCGGCGGGTGACGCCACCGCGGCAGCCTTGTAGGCCGCCTGCGCAGCGTACAAGGCGTCCGAGACCACGCCGCGGATGACAATGGTGCCACCCGAGCCAGGGAGCTTGACGAGGTTGTAGGCGTGGTGGGTCACCGCCATGAACTTGGCGAGGGCGGGGTAGCCGAGTATGGCGTTGTAGGGTAGGCCGATGTGCGCGACGTCGAAGTCGATCAGCTCGGTGCGGTAGTTGGCCTGGGTGCCGAAAGTGACGGCGAGCCTCACCTGCCCCAAGGGGGTGGTAAGACCCTCTGTCACTCCCGAGAAGGGCCTGGTAGGCATGAGCCGCTCGTAGGGCACCTGCAGCTTCTCGAATGTCTCGACGGAGATGACGTTGAGGCCAGCACCCCCATCAATGAGCGTCTTAGAGACGGCGATATTGTTGATGGTGGGGGTGCAGACCAACGGGATGGTGCCAATGGTTGAGGTGGACTTGGGGTGATCGCCGGAGTCGAAAGTAATGGGGCACTGGGACCACTTGAGGGGCCTGGAGGCCTCGACTCCAGGGAGGGCTGCCGCGACCTCGCGAGCGAGTTGCCTGAGCCCCGCCAAGGATACAAGCTGCCCCGCGAGGCACCTGGTAGCCTTCGTCAGCCTCGGCAGGCAGGTTGTCGTTTGCGGGCTAGGCAGCGTTGGCCTGGGGGTTCTGCTGGTAGTTGTCGTTGTAGTTGTTGTTCCAGCGTCGCCCCCCGCGGCCGCTGCGGCCTCCGCCGCGGCCTCCGCGGCCTCCGTTTGTCTCGCGGGCCTCGCGAGCCTCGTGAAGCCTCTTGATGTCGAAGCAGTCCTCGGTGGCGTGAGAGTGCCTGTTGTGGTAGATGCAGAAAGGGCGATCATCCTTCTTCTCAGGTCCTGCTGCTGGAGTGGCAGCTTGGCGAGACTGCTTGGCGTCAGGCTCTGCCGCGAGGACCGCAGTAGTCTTGCGCTTCTCAGAAGATTTCTTCTTTTTGGACCCCTCGGCGGGGTCCCCTGGCTCGTTCTTGACGAACAAGCGGCCCTCTTCAGCCTTGGCGCACTTGTCCGCCAAGTCGAAAAGCTTGACGACGGTGGTGATGTTGTCGTGGATGCCGAGCTTCTCGAGCATCTGCACGTCTGTGACCCCAGCCTGGAAGGCCGAAATGACCTGTGCGTCGGTGGCGTTGGGGATCTTGTTGCGCACTTGGCTGAAGCGCTGGATGTACTTGCGGAGGGTCTCGCCGGGCTTCTGACGCACGGCGCGGAGGTCATTGTAGGTGAGGCCGCGCTCATACGTGCCCTTGAAGTTGGCGACGAAGCACCGGCAGAGCTCCTCCCAAGAGTTGATGGACTCGGCGGGGAGGTTGGTGAGCCATGAGGACGCAGAGTCCTTGAGGGCCATAGGGAACCAGTTCGCCATGACCTTGTCGTCGCCCCCGGCGGCCTGGATGGCCAAAGAGTAGAGCTGCAGGAACTCCAGGGGGTTGTTCTTGCCGTCGTAGCGCGGGGGGAGGTCCGGCCTGAACTTGACCGGCCAGACGACGCGACGAAGGCTGCGAGTGAACGCGGCCGTCGTGCCGTAGGTGACCGTGCCGTTGGCAAGAGTGGCACGGAGGTGGCGCCCGGCGGTGGCGATGTCCTGGACGGCGCGGTTGCGGCGTTCTTGCCCGCGCTCGATGCTCACGCGTGCGTCCTCAGGGGCTCGCTGCACGATCTGGCAGTCATGCGGCGATGACGCGTGCGACGCAGCGCGGCCGTCGCGAGGGGGAGCCCCCGCTGGAGCAGGTTGCGGTGCAACCGGTGGAGCCGGGGCGGGTGTGGGTTGGAGAGGAGGCGCGGGAGGAGCGCCGTGCGCCACGTCCCCCACGAGCGCAGAAGGAACCAGGGAACGAGACGGCGCAGGCGCCGCAGCGCGAGCGGCGCCGATGAGCTCGGCAACGCGGTTGAGCCAGGCCTCCTGGGCCGCCGGCGTGGGGCGGTACTGCAGCAGCTCCTGCGCCATGAGGAGCGCAGTCGCTGGGCTGGGCGCGGGACGGCCCAGCGAGGAGGCAGCACGGTCCCGCGACGGGGGCAGGGAGGAGGCCTCCTCTTCGCCGAGGTCGTCCTCAGCGTGGTCGATGTCGTCGTCGTCAGGGTGCTCGACGCGGGGCTCGGGGTCGACGCGGCGCTCCGGAGCAGAGCCCCCACGCGGGCGGCCACGCGGGCGGCCTGCGGGAGCGGTGGCGGCGCTAGCCGTCCGGCGAGCGAGACGTTCGGCACGAGAACCGGCCATGGCTGTGTCGAGGATGAAGACGCGCCTCAGCCCCCTACCTGGCGCGCCAAATGTCGGAGATTGTCCCCAGGAACTAGGGGTGTCTCCAAGGTATCGTGTAAGGGGCTGAACACGGAGTCAAACAATCCACAACGTGCTCCGGCGACGGTGCTCGTCAGGCTCGCTGCGGACGACACTGCAGAGATGGACACAAGGTATTACCCAGGTTCAGGGCCCTCTTGTGGAGGTAAAACCCCTACGTCCTGCTATGGTGTATTGCACTGCTTGGAGAGTTTACAGTACAAAGGGAGAGCTTGTCGAGCTCAAGGTAGCTAACAATGGCTACTTGCTAGTCTGTAGATCTAGGGTTGTTGGGACTCTGGAATCTTGGAACCCCTTGCACAAGCGTGCCTCCCCTCCTTTTATAGGCGCCCTGGGCCTCTTCCGCCCAAACATTTGGGCGGGAAGGGCTACCACATGGCGACGAAGGAGGAGGCGCGGTGCACCGTAAAGGTGAAGTCTACCATAAAGGTAAAGATCGTGGACGCGGTCCACGGCAGGGGAACGGCGTCACCAAAGCTGAAAAGGGGCACCGACCAGCTGGACGGCGGGCTGGCGCTTGCCGAGGTGGGAGGTGACCCACAATGACGTCGTCCTTGGAGCGTAGCTGCAGATTGTCCCCTTGTCACCAAAGGGGCAATACTCGTTGTCCGCTTTGCTTGGCTCTGCTTTGTTGACTGCTTTATACATGGAAACGGCAACTGCGGCGTTGTCGTCATCACGCGTAGGCACGCGCGTCACTCTGCACCCGGCGCAGAGCCCATGTGCGCTTGCCGCGGGAGCAGAGATGGCTTCACGAAGAAAGCGCTCGGCGAGGTGAAAAGCCTCGCCAAGCCCTTCAGCTTGGTCCTTAGTAGATTTGTGGGCGGCGTCGGAGACGCCTTGTCGAGGAGCGATTCCTCGCCGAGGGAAAGAACCCTTGGTGAAGAGAAAAACCCTTCCCGAGGGGAGAAAAACTCGCGAATCTCGCCAGGCTTGGAGAGCCTGGTCCTTAGCGAAAATCATCCAAAGAATCGTGTGGGCCCTGGCAGGCCGGCCCGTGGTACCCTGGTTTCCACTGTGCCGACAGATAAGGATCCAACCTGCGGATGATCCTATGATTGTTGTCCCGATCTTTCACAGCGAGTAACCCGAATAGTAATTCCTTCCAACAACGTCAATGGACGTCACCTGAAGGTGAGGAACAAATCCAGCAAGCAACGTGGAGATAAACACCACGCCTCAAACCTGAGCCTGATAATCCTTGATGAACACAAGAACCCTCACAGCAATCTCTATTATAATCTGATAAACGGCATCGCCGTCCCCGGAGGGAAGCTTCACCAATGGAGCACAAAACTATAAGTGTTTTTGACTAATGAATTGAACTCCCTAAACCCTAACTCGGCCAGCTCCTTATATGGAGGCTGGGGCGCCCCACTAATGGGCCTAGCTGGTTCGGTTGGACAGGCCCAAAAGAACACTTATTAAAAATAGCAAAGACATAAATAAAAATACAATTGACACAACTAGCTTGGTGGAGTCCTGAAATTAGGCTGCACCTCCTCCGTCGTGCCCATATCATCCTCCCCCCCCCCCTTCAAGAAGCGTTGTCCTCAACGCTTGAGGGTCGGCTCGAAAAGGTGGCGTGATATCAACAACAACAACATCACGCGTCTTCACCATCTTCAAGCCTCGCTTGCCTTCCACTCCACATCCTCCCTCTCGGCTTGCTTGACTTGATTTTCTTCTCCATATGAACTGTGGTGCCACCATCTTCTCCTTGCTGTGCCGCGGCGGAAATCTGGCCAAAACTGTACCGCGGCAGGAAACTATACCAACGCGTGCCGCGGTAGGAACCTAAGTGAAACCTTGCCGTGGCAGCGATGTAGCGCCAACCTGCCCTCCCTTAGGAACCCTTGCTGGAGCCTTTTGTCGCTGAACATGAACCTTCGCTGTACGACCTTGCAAAGTGGTAATGCCCGGGCCACACAACTGACGAACATGTCCATCTTTCCCTTTGTGCATCCGCACTGCTGCTCCAACAAAACGCCTCACAGGTGTGCTGACATAGCTGCGACTATCTACTCGTGGTACCACACGCACCGAGACACGTTCAGCACAATCATCATCAGTCTGAACACCTTTGTCAACACAAACTGGAACACATGCTGCAATATCCTTCCTCTCAACAATAAGAGGCTTGCCTTCAACCGGCTTGTCACCAACAAGAACAATTGGCTCGTCATCTACATGCACGGCTGACTCAGATTCAGTACCAACGCTCCTTGCATCATGCTCCTCTTGCTGCAATTTAACTAGCCTTGGCTTTGGCTTAGCTTTATGCAACTTCTCCTTGCGCACCACTAACTCCACATCGGACTAAATTTGATCATCTCTCATAGGCTTCAAAGTTCGATGTTTACCATCATGCACAAAAGAATATGTATTTGCTCTCCCAGCATGGGTAGCATTGCGATCATACTGCCATGGACGTCCAAGTAACAGCCCACACACCTCCAATGGCAACACATCGCAGTCTATCTCGTCAACATAATCACCAACTGTAAAAATGGCACACGTACCTTATGAGTAATTTTCGGCATACCACAGCTATTTACCCACTGAACATGCTTAGGTTCTGGAATACGCCATGTGGAGAAACCCAAACTGTCCACAACTGCTTTACTAATACCATTACAGTAACTACCACTGTCAATAATAAGCTTGCATGACTTCTCCTTAATAGTACACTGCGTCTGAAACAAAGACCAACGCTGGCCTCTGTCCGCTGTCATACAAACATCATCCTATACTCTCTTGAGTTGCATATTCAGCCCTCTCAATGGTACAGCCTCTTCTGGAACAACCACCCTGTCTTTTTCTTCAATTGGAGCCAAAAATTTAGCACGCAAAAATTGTTTGAAATTTTCCCAACTAGAAGTTATGCCCATCGCGGACCTTTCTTCACACCACAAACTAGCCAAAGTCTCATCCACACGCCGGTAGGCAAGAACATATGCAGTATGGCCACCAAACGTGCTATCAAGTGTGCGACATCTTGCGAAACCAAGGTCCATGTCAGATTCCCAAGACTGAAACTCTGTCTACGTGGCAGAACTCTCCAACCTCCATTTTATGTTTGCAGAATCAAGAGCCAAACCGATGACAACAGAAGTGTAGTCATGGTACACATCGTCAGACTTCGCCATGATACGTATGCTTGACTGAACGTGAATGTACCCTTCCACAGAATTCAGAGCTGAGTGCACCTTCTTAGTCTTCACATCCAATGGAAAAAATCGTGCCGACGCCTTTTGAGAACAACCGGCGCACCCAAAGTTTCGGACGAGTTCCCGTGCCGCGGCAGAAAAATGGCACTTTCTGTGCCGCGGCAGAGCTCGGGTCGCGGACGGGTATTCGGGCGGTGATTTTACGCTCGGGCAAGCGAAAAACGGACTCGTTTTCGAGTCGGACTCTGGCAAGGGCTGTCGCGGCAGGAAAAACAGGAATTCTCTGCCGCGGCAGGGACTTCGGCCCAGACTCGGACTCGCGGACAGACAGAAGCTCTGAATTTGAAACGGACGTAATTTTCTCGTACGAAGTCCGAATCAGGCAAGTAAGTACTCTTTGGAAAGATAATTTTGTGTACTTTCCAATGGGTAGCTTCCCAGGTCCCGATTCATCACGTACAGGTCGTGGTTTCCCGAACAAGTCGACGGTCATTTCTGGACCCGGCAGAACACGTGATTGAAGCTGCTGCTCCTTCCTCGTGGCCGCCACCACCAAAAGCAATCTAGCTGTCCACGTCTGGATCTGATCTCTTCACCACGCGGAGCAAAGCCTTGATGCAAAGCAATCTCCTCCAACAGCAGCCGCCCAGCAGATCAACCTTGATGCAAAGCGATCTCCACCAACAGCAGCCGCAAACTCCTCCAAATCAACCGATCTAGATGAGATCGATCAACACAACCTCGTTGTGATCAACCTGGTTGCTCTGATACCATATGATAAGGATCCAACCTGCGGATGATCCTATGATTGTTGTCCCGATCTTTAACAGCGAGTAACCTGAATAGTAATTCCTTCCAACAACTTCAATGGACATCACCTAAAGGTGAGGAACGAATCCAGCAAGCAACGTGGAGATAAACACCACGCCTCAAACCTGAGCATGATAATCCTTGATGAACACAAGAACCCTCACAGCAATCTCTATTATAATCTGATAAACGGCATCGCCGTCCCCAGAGGGTGTAGTGACCTTGCCTTTTTAAAATTGGCCAAGATCCCTGTGTTATTGTGTTAGTCCCTGGATCGAATAGCTAGCACCACAGTTCAAGATGTAATATCATGCAATTGCGTCAAGTATCTATTACATCGATGATCCAGAAGAATAAAACATTACAAGTTGCATAGCCAAAGGCTAGCATGTTACAAAGTTCAGCAGCGGAAAACTTAAAATAGCATGGAGCCTCATCATCTTCATGTGCCACAGGCAAACATGTTGGTTGCAGACTCGAAACCCTTATTCATTTCCTTACTCGTCGTCAGAAAACCTGCAACACGTAGGTTACAGCCAAAAATTGGTCAGAACCATTAGAATGGATCTGGCAAGTGATACTTGTGGACTCATAAGGGCAAACTCCTAATATCTATATGCATATTTGGCTGGTGGAGTTGAAGGCTATTTTGCAGAAAGCCAACTTTTTCCTAACTCTTTGTAAAACTTCTTTTCAACTATACGAGACTTTCATGGCATGAAAACCACCGTCTCAACTACTCTTGTTCACCCATCAAGTTTTAACTTAGAGAAATTGGAATGTTGAGATCTTCAGTTGACATCCTTGTTCAACTGCTCAGAATTGTCCGTAACCGGGGACACGGCTATGATCATAGTTTTGCACTCTGCAGAGGTTGTGCACGTTCACCACAAGACTTCATCAACCCATTCTATCCTTGACCTTCTTGAAGTGAAAAGGAAAGGTGAAGATGAAGACGAGACCTTTGGGAACCAGTCCACTGTTCGTCAGGCATACCCATACAAGACATTCATCCGCTGAGAACTGCCGGAATCAGGTTTCTAGAACTTACTTAGTCAAGGCAGAGCCATAGTACCAAGTGGCTGCACTGGAAGCAATCTAAACTTGGAGCGACTTAAATCTCTTTGTTCCTGGGTGGCCGTTCACAAGTGCACATACTTAGGTATAACCATGGAAATGGCCCTGAGCAGCCACTCAACTTTGTACCACCAATAGAGCAAAATCAATTGCCACCCAGGTAGTTGTTTAACTTAGTAGAAATTAGCTTTTCATAACAAAACACATAGCATAGCATTTCAATACTTCTACTAAGTTATCATATAGGTACTAGACACTTAGGAATATTTGGAGTAATGCTAAACAGGTCTAGCATAGCATAGTAATAAAACCTGACATGAAATTCTACTTAAAAAGTAAACTACAATGCATATCAAAATACTTAGAAAATTTCATGTGTGAGCATCACTTGCCTTTGAAAAACTTGTCGTTGCTCACACTCTCTTTTCAACGTAACTTGGAGCACTCTGTTCAATCTAAATAATATAAACAAACAACAATACAACAATCATAGTATAACAAAACAAACATGCATAACAAGGTCTTTACAAAAGATTTGGTCAAGGATTATCACATAATTCAATATGCAAAAGAAATTATGTGATTGGGTTTAGGATAATTTCCATAAGGACTTGGACATGGTTGGGGAAAATTTCATATTGTACTGGTGGATAGGTATGATCATATGATTCACTATTTGTCAAGGGAATCGTTTAAAAAGGAGTTGTAGAATTTAAGTTATGACATAATACTCAATATCTCTCATTTGAAATTCGAATATTTTCTAATTGTCAAAACTTGAAACTAATGAGAGGAACGTGTTCTAGATGTTCTAAGGATTTCAACGATATATTATTTACTAAATTTGGACGAACGGATCAAAAGATATGATTTTTGTAAAATCCTTGTCTAAAGTAAACAGAAAACCATGAATGGATAAATAGATACATGGCAAGATTGTATTGCAAGTGATTTATTTGTGGCCGCCCGATCTAAGAGAACAGCTAAGAA
The DNA here is from genome assembly GCA_012064385.1 of Puccinellia tenuiflora. Taxonomy (NCBI): domain Eukaryota; kingdom Viridiplantae; phylum Streptophyta; class Magnoliopsida; order Poales; family Poaceae; genus Puccinellia; species Puccinellia tenuiflora. The sequence continues at coordinate 425,712 of QRDG01000187.1, forward strand.
CAAAAGACAGTAGCAGCTCACCGGAAGTCGATTAGTAGCCGGAAGAATATGTGCGCGGTGGCGGACGGCTCGGGCTTGACGTTCCCGTTGATCCAGGGGTGTTTAGAGACGATGGAGGTGACGACGGTATGCGGCACGGGATGGCGGAGACGATAGACGTGGCGTGGTTGTCCTTCCCTTCCTGGAACGGCATGGAGAAACGAATGGAGTCACGACGGCAACGGCCACGATGTGGACAACGACTCAGGTTTGATGCGAAACAATGTCCTGGAAGTAGAGGAAAATTAGAATAGCGCACCAGTAGAAGGAATCGAAGAAAGCTTCAACATACAAGACGTACCGTAGACCTGGCCATTTCTCGGGCCGGGTCGGGCTCGGGCCGGGCCTAGAAAAAGCCCGGCGTAGAAAAACTAGGCCCGAGCCCGGCCCGGCCCGACTGTCGGGCCGCAGAAATCGGACCCGAGCCCGGCCCGACCCGACCAGACCGGCCCGGCCCGACAGCAGCTGAAATCTTGTTTTCCTTAAGCCCGAGCTCGGCCCGGCCCGACCGTCGGGCTCGAAATACAGGCCCGAGCCCGACCCGATGGCACATCCGGGCCGGGCCGGGTCGGGGTTTTTCGGGCCGGGTCGGGCCGGCCGGGCCGGGCTGCCCATGGCCAGCACTAACGTACCGGTCCGATGAACTCGTTGAGATCCAAAACAAGGCGTCTAGAGTATGGGAAGTAGAGGGATCCTTTGGGGAAACTTTGAGAACGAACATGAGGGAGGAGGAATAGAGGCACGATGTGACGCGTTCGGTTTGGCTTTGTTTGCTTCGAGGAGGGAGATCAGGAGGTGAATGCCAACCGATGGCATTCGGTTCACCGTGTGGGGTTGGACAAATAAGTGCACGAAATGGAAGCTCTATTGAATTTGCACCAAGTTTCGTGTTGGAGTCAAGGCGAAACGATCACTTGAGTTAATGGGAGGAGAAGAGGAAGTGGTACCGCCATGAACGCTTGGCTTCTGTGAAAACGTATGTTAGATGAGGAAGAGGACCAGCGAGGGTCACATGGGCTGCGATGGGATGCTCCTGTACGTGCCGGCCCAACTTGGGATCGTTTTTTTCCTTCTCTTTTTCTTTTTTCTGTTTTCTTTTATAATTTTTAATTTAGGCCTCCAAATCAAATCAAATAAGTTTGTAAAATTTTGTCATAATCCAAATATTCAAAATATACATTTATGAACTTTTTTTGTCAAAAAAATACCAAAATACCCTTTTGGTCAAATTTGCCTTATATGGCTATTTGGGGATTTTCTAAATTAGGGTTTATAAATATCACAAAATATTTAAATAAAAACTAAAGAATAATATGAGTAATATCATTCAAAAGGATAACTCATTTTCATATTAAAATAATTTAAGATAAAACATTTTATAAAATAGGTTGAAAAGGCATTTAATTCATTTTCATACATGATTTAGGGTTTATAATATCCCCATAATATTTATTTGAAAACCAAATATCCAAAGTGGAAAGTACTATTTGGAAAACCCATTTAAATATTTTATTTCTTAAACTTTAAAGTTGAGATTGGAAGATAAAGGAATATTTAATTTGAAATATAACTTTGAAGATGTCAAAACAATATTCTATAAAAGCTTTTCTTGATTATTGGAGACTTTATTTAATTATTAATAAAACTTTTAAATTTTTGTGATTTTTAAAAGATTCCAAATTTTGGGATGTTACAAACCTACCACCCTTAAAAGGAATCTCGTCCCCGAGATTCGGAGAGGCTAGAAAGAAAGATGGGTTTAGGATCTCCGGGTTTTAGACAACTCGGTGGGCTACCACCCTTAAAAGAAACTTTTGTAGGCAGTCTTGAATTCTTGACTACAAACAGGGCACACATCGGGCGGTTCATGAGTCCTTGTTGGGTCAACTTTTATCTTCGACTGTTTGAGTTTTGCTTCATCATCCTTATTCCATATATATAGCATGTACCAGCTCTTCTTAAGCATTTGGTGATTCTTTTCATCCTTGGTTGATACTTTGAAATCCATATAGTGTAAGCTTCATTTCCAATAGGTGGGTGTCTCTTCAAGATGGCTTGAAATATTATGTCTTCCATCCATGTGATGTCTTCGGCAATTTTCTTCTTCTCTAGGTTGACATCCTTCAGTGTAAACATTGCGTCAATTCTAACGAAACTCTCATGGTAGGTCAAAACTTTCATTGTTGGATCTCTTTTTCTTCACGAGAGCTGAGATTTATCCTCACAGTATATTTTATGTTTCCGGCAACATTTGCCTCACATAGGGTTATAATATTCCGTTGGTTCAGGCTTATCCACGTCGTCTCTCTTATAGGTATGTCACTCAGATTTACCAATCCAAATAGTGAGGGGAATAACATGAGTAGTAGGAATGGTGATCAGTCCATCCTGCACCCGTATCATTTCCTCATTATGTAGATAGGTAAATCACGTAAACTATCTCTCGGGCATCCTCACTTGTCTAACAGAAAGTTTCCCATCTGCAAGACAACCTAAACTAAACTATCGCTCCTTTAAAACTATTGGGTTGCGTAAGCTCCTGCACACGTTAGCTCACAAGCTAAAGCTTGTTTTGTGATTCTTCTCCTTGGAAAACATGTCTTCCACGTCGTCTTAGCTTGTCCATTTTCAGTGTCATGTCTTCATCCCTGATATGACGAGCAGGCTTCACAGCAATAGCTATTGCTTCGTTTAAGTTTTGGCATAAGATAGTCGATACAAGTTTCACTCATCCCCACAAATTGTGGTTATTACATCGACATTACACCACTCTTTCATCATAGTGCTCATTTCCTCATACATAATCTAATGAAAATTAGTCGAGCAAGGCATTGACACGACGTTTCTTCCGACTTGGGCAATTATCAGTGAAGTGTCCTGTCTCTCTACAGTGATGGCAAAATACTGTTGTCATATCTCGGGGCTCTTCTGTGCATTCTCTTTCATAATGACCCATCTTCTTGCAATTAAAACACCTCACTTGGCTGTTGTCTTTCTTGTGGAAATTGTTGGGATGGTTCTTATGCTTGTGTCCATTGTGTACCCTAACATTGAATCCTCCATTGCTTGCTTAATTCACCACTATGGTTGATACCGTGATGATGGTGGTTATCAACATTTCCGTGATGCTTCACAAGCCCCTTCTTGAGAGAATTTAACTTGCTCTCTTCTTCAGTCTTCCATTCGAGGCAGTCGCTGGAATAGTGTCCCATCTTCTTACACTTGTAATACTGTATGTGACTAAGGTCCTTCTTCTTCTTTGGTCTTTCTACAGAGAATAGATCCATGTAATTTTCTTCATCATAATCTACCTGAACAGTTGGGAACCTTGTTGTTCGCTTAATGGGACAGTCTCGTGAGAAATGACCTTCCTCTTCACAAGAATAACAACACTTGGTGGTGACCTTAGATGAGTTAGGATGAGTACTGATTTTGGCTTCATCCTCCATCTTGCCATGAATCTTAAATCTCTTCTGATATTGCTTTGGCTTGATTCCATCACCATCCTTCTTCTTTGAGCAATCCCATGAATAGTGACCCATTTCCCTACATGTGAAACATGTTATATGGCTAGTATCTCGCTTGCGTTCCTCCTTCTGTTTCAGTACTACCATAGACCTCTTGAGAATTTGTAGCATTCCCGCTTTGACTTGCTGACTGACTTCTTGCACCATGGGATAGATTTGGCATTGAGCCGGGATGTGATTTGTTCCTTCACACAAAAAGCAAGTAACTTGGATCATAGGGTATCCTTCATCTAGATAGTTTGCCTCACAGTGGGGCCACTCATCATGACATTCTTTGGATGAATGACCTATCTGTCCACAGATTTTGCAGGCTCAAGGTCCTGTCATAATATTCTCCTTGGTATCTTCATGGCCATCTTCCATCTGTGGTAAGTTGTTGTTATTTCTTGCCATATACTGAGCCATCATCTGCACTAATTGAGTCTGGTTATCTAACATTTGTTGCATTCCTATGGGTAACTCATTATTGGGGTTGTTGGCTTGACTTTCTTTCATCACTTGAGTCATCTGAGTCTGAGCTGCTACCAGCAACTGAACTGCATAGGGCACCTTGAGGTGGCTATCATTTTCATCATGGTTGGTATGTGGGTGGGACATCTGGTTTGGTTTAGCAGAGATGAGTAGAGAGTAGAAAGATACTAAGAGAAGAATTACTACCCAACACAACAACTCAAAGCAAAACATCATACAATCAGCTTCTAACAAGCATCAAACAAAAGTAACACAACCAATAGAGATAAAAACAACTTCTCGTACTTAAATTTTCGAAATTATAGTTTGGATAACAAACAAACACAAAAAAAGGTTTCTTAAAATAAACACAATAGTACTGCCATACCACAATTTGGTAAGTCAATACAATATTACGATAATGTTATTCGGGTAAAATGGTGGTCTAGTCTATCTCTTCCTTCAGTGCTTCAACATTCTCTTCTATTTCTTCGAGTTCGTAGAGGTACTTCTGGTGTTATGAATTCTAAATTGAAGTCTTCTATCAAGGCACTTGATGGCTTCTCATACTTGTCATGTTGATCTTCAACACCTTTGGAAACATTTCTGTGCTATGGTCATCTATAAATAAGATAAGATAACTTAGATAGCAATTAAGTGAGGAGGTTACAAGAAGATATTAGGAAAGTTTTTGGATGAATAGAAAATAACTTTATTCCTATGGTCTTTCTTATTTCTAATCCAATCCTAGGGTTTTCGAGCCTACAGGCAACACAGTGCTCTGATACCATCTGTAGCGACCTTGCCTTTTTAAAATTGGCCAAGATCCCTGTGTTCTTGTGCTAGTCCCTGGATCGAATAGCTAGCACCACAGTTCAAGATGTAATATCATGCAATTGCGTCAAGTATCTATTACATCGATGATCCAGAAGAATAAAACATTAAAAGTTGCATAGCCAAAGGCTAGCATGTTACAAAGTTCAGCAGCGGAAAACTTAAAATAGCATGGAGCCTCATCATCTTCATGTGCCACAGGCAAACATGTTGGTTGCAGACTCGAAACCCTTATTCATTTCCTTACTCGTCGTCAGAAAACCTGCAACACGTAGGTTACAGCCAAAAATTGGTCAGAACCATTAGAATGGATCTGGCAAGTGATACTTGTGAACTCATAAGGGCAAACTCCTAATATCTATATGCATATTTGGCTGGTGGAGTTGAAGGCTATTTTGCAGAAAGCCAACTTTTTCCTAACTCTTTGTAAAACTTCTTTTCAACTATACGAGACTTTCATGGCATGAAAACCACCGTCTCAACTACTCTTGTTCACCCATCAAGTTTTAACTTAGAGAAATTGGAATGTTGAGATCTTCAGTTGACATCCTTGTTCAGCTGCTCAGAATTGTCCGTAACCGGGGACACGGCTATGATCATAGTTTTGACACTCTCGAGAGGTTGTGCACTTTCACCACAAGAGTTCATCAACCCATTATGTCCTTGACCTTCTTGAAGTGAAAAGGAAAGGTGAAGATGAAGACGAGACCTTTAGGAACCAGTCCCCTGTTTGTCAGGCGGACCCATACAGGACATTCATCCGCTGAGAACTGCCGGAATCAGGTTTCTAGAACTTACTTAGTCAAGGCAGAGCCATAGTACCAAGTGGCTGCACTGGAAGCAATCTAAACTTGGAGCGACTTAAATCTCTTTGTTCCTGGGTGGCTGTTCAGAAGTGCACATACTCAGGTATAACCATGGAAATGGCCATGAGCAGCCACTCAACTTTGTACCACCAATAGAGCAAAATCAATTGCCACCCAGGTAGTTGTTTAACTTAGTAGAAATTAGCTTTTCATAACAAAACACATAGCATAGAATTTCAATACTTCTACTAAGTTATCATATAGGTACTAGACACTTAGGAATATTTGGAGTAACGCTAAACAGGTCTACCATAGCATAGTAATAAAACCTGACATGAAATTCTACTTAGAAAGTAAACTACAATGCCTATCAAAATACTTAGGAAATTTCATGTGTGAGCATCACTTGCCTTTGAAAAACTTGTCGTTGCTCACACTCTCTTTTCAACGTAACTTGGAGCACTCTGTTCAATCTAAATAATATAAACAAACAACAATAAACAACAATACAACAATCATAGTATAACAAAACAAACATGCATAACAAGGTCTTTACAAAAGATTTGGTCAAGGATTATCACATAATTCAATATGCAAAAGAAATTATGTGATTGGGTTTAGGATAATCTCCATAAGGACTTGGACATGGTTGGGGAAAATTTCATATGGTACTGGTGGATAGGTATGATCATATGATTCACTATTTGTCAAGGGAATCGTTTAAAAAGGAGTTGTAGAATTTAAGTTATGACATAATACTCAATATCTCTCATTTGAAATTCGAATATTTTCTAATTGTCAAAACTTGAAACTAATGATAGGAACGTGTTCTAGATGTTCTAAGGATTTCAACGATATATTATTTACTAAATTTGGACGAACGGATCAAAAGATATGATTTTTGTAAAATCCCTGTCTAAAGTGAACAGAAAACCGGGAATGAATAAATAGATACATGGCAAGATTGTATTGCAAGTGATTTATTTCTGGCCGCCCGATCTAAGAGAACGGCTAAGAACAGAAGGCAGCAGCAGCTCACCGGAAGTCGATTAGTAGCCGGAAGAATATGTGCGCGGTGGCGGACGGCTAGGGCTTGACGTTCCCGTTGATCCAGGGGTGTTTAGAGACGATGGAGGTGACGACGGTATGCGGCACGGGATGGCAGAGACGATAGACGTGGCGTGGTTGTCCTTCCCTTCCTGGAACGGCGTGGAGAAATGAATGGAGCACGACGGCAACGGCCACGATGCGGACAACGACTCAGGTTTGATGCGAAACAATGTCCTGGAAGTAGAGGGAAATTAGAATAGCGCACCAGTAGAAGGAATCGAAGAAAGCTTTAACATACAAGACGTACCGGTCCGATGAACTCGTTGAGATCCAAAACAAGGCGTCCAGAGTATGGGAAGTAGAGGGATCCTTTGGGGAAACTTTGAGAACGAACATGAGGGAGGAGGAATAGAGGCACGATGTGGCGCGTTCGGTTTGGCTTTGTTTGCTTCGAGTAGGGAGATCAGGAGTTGAATGCCAACCGATGGCATTCGGTTCACCGTGTGGGGTTGGACAAATAAGTGCACGAAATGGAAGCTCTATTGAATTTGCACCAAGTTTCGTGTTGGAGTCAAGGCGAAACGATCACTTGAGTTAATGGGAGGAGAAGAGGAATTGGTACCGCCATGAACGCTTGGCTTCTGTGAAAACGTACGTTAGATGAGGAAGACGACCAGCGAGGGTCACATGGGCTGCGGTGGGATGCTCCTGTACGGGCCAGCCCAAGTTGGGATCGTTTTTTTTCTTTTCTTTTTCTTTTTTTGTTTTCTTTTATAATTTTTGATTTAGGCCTCCAAATCAAATCAAATAAGTTTGTAAAATTTTGTAATAATCCAAATATTCAAAATAGACATTTAGGAACTATTTTTTTGTCAAAAAAAACCAAAATACCCTTTTGGTCAAATTTGCCTTATATGGCTATTTGGGGATTTTCTAAATTAGGGTTTATAAATATCACAAAATATTTAAATAAAAACTAAAGAATAATATGAGTAATTTCATTCAAAATGATAACTCATTTTCATATTAACATAATTTAAGATAAAACATTTTATAAAATAGCTTGAAAAAACATTTAATTCATTTTCATACATGATTTAGGGTTTATAATATCCCCATAATATTTATTTGAAAACAACTATCCAAAGTGGAAAGTACTTTTTGGAAAATCCATTTCAATATTTTATTTCTTAAACTTTAAAGTTGAGATTGGAAGATAAAGGAATATTTAATTTGAAATATAACTTTGAAGATGTCAAAACAATATTCTATAAAAGCTTTTCTTGATTTTTGGAGACTTTATTTAATTATTAATAAAAGTTTTAAATTTTTGTGATTTTTAAAAGATTCCAAAATTTGGGATGTTACAGAGGGAAGCTTCACCAATGGAGCACAAAACTATAACACTGTGTTTGGTTGCACAGAATTGAGGCATGGAATTGAATTGGACTAAAATTCCAAATCCGAGATGGAAATGAATTGGCCTCTAATTCAATTCTGTTGTTTGGATGTGTTTGGAAATTGATGTTGGAATCAAAGGGTGTAGCCAATTCCAAATCTTGTTTGGATGTACAAACTATGGAATTTAATGTTTTGTTGAATTTGTCCAATTTAAATTTGTGTATATGTATAAAAAGATAGCATGTGTACATTGCATCGTATATATATTGTTTTCCACGCATAATAAAACTTTTTAAACATATATTTTCTGTTGATATTTTCACAGCGTGCTCGAGTTCCCCGGAATCGATTGCCCCGGCGTGCTTGAGTTCGACTGGTTCCCCTCCTGTGGCCGGAATCGGCCGCCTGTTGCCGGAATCGGCCGCCTGTTGCCGGAATCGGCCGCCTGTTGCCGGAATCAGCCGCCAAGAGGACCGCCGGGGCGGGGCGGAGCAGTCCAGATCTCCTTCAGGCGGCAGTGGTAGCAGGCGAATCCCGTCCAGGCGGCGGCGGGGTCAGCAGGCGGCGGGGTCACCAGGCGGCGGCGTTGGTTGGCGTCACGGGGCGGCGGGGTCACCATGCGGCGGCGGCGGAGCGGGGAGGTGTGGGGTGGGGCACGCTGCGGGGGCGGAGAGGGGCGGGGCGGGGCACGCAGTGGCGGGGCATGGAGGGTGCACGAGGGAGGAGAGGGAAGGGAGCCTGGAGGGAGGCCATGGCCGCCGGAGACGGGAGCTCGAGCTAGAGGGGGCATGGTGCGGGAGGAGAGCAAGCACGGGGAGAAGGCACGGGGAGGAGAGCGAGCGAAGCCGCAGGTGAGTTTCCGAGCCTTTCCGAGCTCGCGACCTCGGAATGTTTTGGGCGAACCGTTACACTGCGTGGGGGAGGGCTCGGAATTTGATCCAGTTTCCACGCGACAATTCCAAACGCAGACCAAACGGCGGAATTTACGGAATTGGCTCAAATTCCAATTCCATGTCCCAATTCTACGCAACCAAACATAGTGTAAGTGTTTTTGACTAATGAATTGAACTCCCTAAACCCTAACTCGGCCAGCTCCTTATATGGAGGTTGGGGCGCCCCACTAATGGGCCTAGCTGGTTCGGTTGGATAGGCCCAAAACGAACACTTATTGAAAATAGCAAAGACATAAATAAAAATACAATTGACACACCTAGCTTGGTGGAGTCCTGAAATTAGGCTGCACCTCCTCCGTCGTGCCCATATCAAACTCTCTTTCTTGGCGGACACGAAACAGATTTCTAGTCAAACACCATAGTTCGGTAGGACTCCATCTATATTACAACAGGTACGTGGGATTCGGGACATAATAAAATAACACTCCACCTTGGACCGAAATCCCTTACAATAGTCATAGCTAGCATCAACTCCTCAATTAAAGTCATCACAAGTAATCCTTTTCTTCAAAAGTCCATAGGACGTATCAACTTCTCACGAAGTCACATTGAGCAAATCAATCGGTAGGTCGTCCAGTAAACAACACAACTGTCAACAAAGCAGACATACAAAGCTTGGGGTCTTCCCAATAAAAGTCCGAGTCTGTGCCACTGATCTCAAAAAATCAAAACTACTCAATCATCAAATGACATAAGTCATCATATCTCCTGTGGTGCCTGAACGAGCGCATAGCTCATAGTGCAACATCTTGGTGCACACAACATTGCGAAGAACTCACCTCATGGAAACTGAACGTGCTACAAAACCAAGAGCACAAACCTCGGCAAACAATACTCATGCAAGAGCATCTGGTGTGGACGGCATCACGTACACTCAAAACTACTGACGGTCAATGAAAAATCCATGACATGGTCAAAACTGTCCTTGTAAAACAACTGTCAGATGAAGGAACCTCCTGAAATCGTAACGGAACTCAAACTCTGCAATAGACCTCTCTTAAAAGAGCAAAGACAACTCAATTGCACTGAACCTTAACAGTACTAGTGTTGTAGTATCTAGCAGAAACAAATCTCCTTCTTATACTTCAGCTGATCCTCATCACGAACAAAACCTTCACATGCATAATAGCAATACTTGGAGAGTAAAAGTATATGTTGGCTACCAACAGGCTTCATAATTACCTCCTCCATAATCCTTTTTCTTTTCTTTTTCTGATAACTGTGTTCATCATATAATTGCAGCAATATCTCCCAACAGGCTGTAATCCAATAAACTCCACCTTGAACAGAAAACTTACCAGTATATCCTCATAAACGGCTTGCGCCAACAATGTCCGCATCTTGACTTGCTATAGGGAAAACCTTGTGTCACGGCGCAACAACGGTAGATCATACTTCATAACTATGAGTAGATAAATCCGTACACAAATAGTACAAGCCAAACAATATTCCTTGCAGAATTAAATTTACGAATAAACAACTGAGGTAAATAGAACCTGGTATTGTCTCGGGTGTACGTAGCAACACGGATATTTTCACTTGTAGTGCACGTAGCAATTGGAGACCAAATAATTTATGCATCTTGACGTGAGGGAACAAAGGCTTTTCTCCACCTCGGGACTTGATCCTTAAGCTGACCGGGGTGGACATAGCAATAGGGAAAAAATAAATCAATCTGGAGTAGAACTCTCACGGCTTCACGTGATGCTAGCAGCAGCACTAGGTAGCAGATTGCTTTGATTGCCTTGCCTCGGGTCTTGATCCAACAGAGATGACCGGTGGAATTTATTTGCTTGTCCATCAAACTGGTATGCTGCCTTACGTGCGGTAAAGCACGGACGAAATCCATCTAATTCTGTGTGTCCTCGATCGGTACTCCATGCAAGGAATTGGAAACCGACTAGAACAGGTGGTGGATCCGAACCGATCAAAAAAGGCTTGCACATAGACAGGAAAATAGAGAACGGCTGTGACGATCTCAGCGGATTGGAACGGCAGCGAAAAACAAATCTTACAAGAGGCGGCGCAATGGGCGCCCAAACGAAAAATCGTAAACTCTCCAATCTCGTAGATTGGATCTCACGAAATACCTCAAGAAAGCTACATGATGCCGCAAGACTGCGGTTGTTGATCCGGTGAAGATGAACTACGCGATGCTGTCTCGGGAGCGCAACGGAAAGCCTACCGGGACAGCGAATCGATCTGAAGCCTTCGGCTCTGATACCACTTGTTACAAGCGATAGCAAAACAACGATAAAATTAAGCAAGATCAAACCAAAGGGGACACGAGATTTTAACGTGGAAAACACTTCCAACAAGGAAGAGAAAAACCACGGCACGCACGAAGGCGTCTCACTATAATTGGGAGGAGTATTACAATACACGAGAGGACAAACCCTTCTCGTGCTATCAACGAGGCTTTACCCCTCTCTCTCCCAATCTAATATATGACTACCTGGACCTATATATAGTGGGGCAAACAACTCTCTTTCTTGGCGGACACGAAACAGAGTTGTAGTCAAACGCCGTAGTCCGGTAGGACTCCATCTATATTACAACAGGTACGTGGGATTCGGGACACAATAAAATAACACCACAAACATCATTTCATTATTTTTTACACAAATGTCGATATTTTGTATATGTTTATGGAAGTAGCTAGGGCGCAGTCGACTGAGAATTAAGTTAATTCTCAGTTGACTGACGTCATCTCTTCTTCTCCAACTCATTCTTCTCCCCTTCCGGCGAAGCTGCTCCGCCTCCCCCCGCGACCATCGCCGACCTAACCGCCTTCTTCCCCGCCCGCGGTCGGCGCTCTACCGCCCCCCTCACCGCATCGCCCTGCCCCGAGCTCCTCCTCCGCCGGGCTACCGCTGCCCCGGCCATCCCTCTAAACTCCGGCGAGAGTTTAGAACTCCGGCATCGGCGACCCACACCACCCCCAAGATAAAGTTTCTTAGTCTCCTCCACCTCCTCCGCCGCGGCCAGCCACGTCGACGGCGGCTCCGGCTCGCTCCATTCTCATCGTCGCCGTTGCCGCCGTCGCCAACTCACTCCGTCTCTAACCTCTCCTCTATCGCCGGCTCGCTCCGACTCGCCGTTAGGGTTCGTCGCTGCCGCCAGGAAAAAGAGACCCGGGAGGAAGAAGATGAGATGGGGAATTGCACGAATCGCGACGTATCATCCTATGGTGGTTGACGTGACTGAAACCGTATGTTTACTAACAAAAAAATTCAGAATTCTTTGAAATTTTAACAGATTTTTTTTTGAATTTTTTGAAGTCGATAAACACATGAATATCGTATCCGTTCGACAGGTGAAACGAGTTCCAGAAAAAGCAGTAAGACATTGTCCCATAAAATTATCGACCTGAACTCTACCGTTAATCCGAAATTTTGTCGTCGGGCAACCAACATCCTGCTTGCACACCGTAATGCAGCGACGAGCCCCCACGTGTACGAGCACCATTGGCCGAATGCGCTCATCAGACCCCTAAACCCTCATGCCCAAGATACGTTTTTACTTCAGCACCAAGCAAGCAAGCCCAAGCACACGGACGCAGCCGAACGGGAAGATCCGGCGCTGCTTCGCTGCGCACCGCACGAACGTAACGGCCAGTTCGGACCATCCGTGTCCGTCCGATCGGGGCCCCGGCGCACGCGCCGCCCGATCCGACGGCTCGGGATCGCGTCCGATCCTCCTACAATAAGAACGGCCAAGGGATCCCAGCGAGAACCGTTCCGTTTCATTCGAACCGACTCGTCATCCATCGCCCCCCTCCCCCTCTCTCGTCTCTCGCCCCGCCACTCGCTGCTCTTCCTCTCGAGTTCGCCGCCGTCTCCATCACCCGCTCGCGACCGATCCGTGGCGCCGCGCTCTTGGAGGAGTTCGGAAGAGGTGCGTACGGGCGCCCTTCGATCGATCGATCTCCTCCCCCCCGGTGTGCGTTTCGCGGGGTTTCTCGGTGCGGAGAGATTTGGTCGATTTCCTTGCATTGTGTTGCCACTTGCGAATTTGATTTCTAGGCCGGTTGGCGTTCGTGGAGACCTGACGCCGGCACGCCGCGGCACCTTGATCTGGCCATGGTTCTTACTGTTGATTTACCTTTCGTTGCTGTTGCAGGCGGAGGCGGCGGCTGCTTGCGTGCGGTAGTGGACGGCGGAAGCGATGGTTTCCTTCGACATGAGTGACCGCAAGAGTACGCGTCTCCACCACCACACCCTCCCCCTTCCTCCCCTGTCTCATCCAGTTCATGAGTCGTTTGGTGCGAGATTGGGTGGTGATTTTGCTCTCCCCTCTTGAGCCCTGTTAATTTTCCGATCGAGGGAGACTTGGTTCCGTCTGCTGCCCTGTGTTGAGAGCCGTAGGAGATTGACATGGGGCTGTTTGGTTCCGACACTATGATTGATCGAATGATCATTATTCGCCGCCTTGCAGTTGCGAATTTCACCGAGTAATTTAGCGTCCAATGGCTTCACTGATGCAAGTTGCAACTGTTTTTTGTCTCGTCTGTAGAACTCGCCCAAATTTACCAATGTTTTGTGTCAGGGTTAGTTTACTGCATATGTATTTGCCATCACGTAATGTTTTGCACTACTGTTAAATGTGGAAAACTATGCTTCTGCATTGCGTGTCTATAGGACAGTGTTATTTCTGATGTTTGCCTGATCTAAGAGTACAAAATAATCTTGGGCTTACATACATTTCAGAATAAGGATCACTGGTACTTAGTTGGTATTTGATCATTCGTTGGTGAACAAATTGTCAGGTAGATATAGTTCGTCCAGATGCATCATGATTTTTAACCAGGAGGAATCATCTGATAGTTGCTGGATATGACTGAAATTTGGCTGTCCAATTTAACTTGGTGACACTTCGCTTCGTTGTCTCGCACGCACCTGCACCTCTGAACTCTTGCTCAAACTCTTTCACATTACCAACAGAGATTGGGCTGGGCTTGACTGGGTTTGGAGTTCTGTTCTCGTTTCTTGGGATCATCATGTTGTTTGACAAGGGGTTCCTGGCAATGGGGAATGTAAGAATCACCCTCCTGGTTTACTTATACTTCATTGCAACCTACTCTTTTCTGATCATCTTGTTGTTGTCAGATTCTCTTCGTGTCTGGTGTTTTACTAACCATTGGGCTGAACTCAACCGTACAGTTCTTCACTAAGCCTAAGAATCACAAGGTCCTGTAACAATGCAAGCTCAGCCAGATATCCAAACTGTTCAGTTCCAATTCAATTATGAGCTAACAAGATTCACCTGAATGTGCAGGGTTCGATTGCTTTTGGGATCGGCCTTTTCATGGTCCTTATTGGTTGGCCTGTCTTGGGCATGATGGTGGAGTCGTATGGCTTTGTCGCGCTATTCAGGTTGGTGAATCATATTCTGCATTTATATGATCATCTGAAAGCTGGTTTGTGTGCATTGAGAAATCATAGAATGTCTGGTGACTGTTTCTGATTGCTGCCGAATTTCGACACAGCGGCTTCTGGCCTACTGCTGCTGTATACCTGCAAAAGACCCCTGCCGTTGGTTGGATTTTCCAGCACCCTTTTGTGACTTCAGTAAGACAATATGCATTTATTATGTACATGTTTGCTATTTCTGGGCTGCCTAAATTTTCTTTAAGCTAAAACCAATCCTGTTGCCACTTTAATTTATTTGGAGATTGGTGAGCCATATGACTGAATCTTACATCTTATCCCCCTGTTGTTCTTGCTGATGTTTCCAACTCGCATTTCGCAGTTGCTCACTCGGTTCAGAGGAAGACGAGTCCCTGTGTAATCGCCGTGCTGCAGAAACAATCCCTGAGAATGCCACTGCCAGACCGCCTGTAAAAAAATGTCCATGTTGTTTTGCTCGCTTGTTGTTTGATTACTTCACGCTGTGATGCATACTAATCGCGCTGCGCTGCTCCTGCTACAAGTGGATATTTGCAGATCTCTTGACTGCGTAATATTTTTGTTTGTACAAAGCATTTGTTAGTACTTGTTAAGGCGAACTGGAAGAGCTGAAGTTGATACCTCTTTTCTGAATGATGATGATGATGATGAATTGGTTCGTAGACAAGGCTCTTTTTTTCCACCGATGTATGTTTGTTAGACATTCATTTCGGTTTCAGTGATTTGTTTCAAATAGAAGGAAAGAAAGACTTACAACTAGATTGGATGCCTGCTCATTGCATGAACAATAGTACAGTAGAAATACACTGCCAGGTCAAGCAACCATCATGGCTCATTAGTGCTTTTACATCAGGAAGGGTAACTACGGTAGCTTAAAATAGTAGAATATGGTAATGCCAAACACACTTCATATTCACACAAACTACCTGCATGCACAAGCCGTGGAGAGATCTAGTTAGTGAAAAACAACCAGGCTTTGCATACCATGTGACTGCATAATCAAGTGAGACTTATTTACCCAAGATTATTCACTTCTGGAACGTGTCACCACTTGGACTACCGTCCTTGTATGTCCGACACATTTCACTCGATGCTTAACTTTCAAATGTGAAGGCCCTGCTGTATACATTCAAATGAAACGCTGAAGCAAATACAATGGCACTTCTTTGACTTCAACCTGTTCCGTTCATGAAAACCTGTTGTCTCGACAGGTTCATTTCTGATCACATCAATGTAGCTGGGATCAAAGAAGATGACCAAAGGATTAAAGGTTCAGTGAACCCATTAAGATCAGAACGGAAAATACAGACTTTGTATATATAGAACTGCGTCCAGTGTTAATTTGAACAACAGTTTCCACAAATTTATAACTGACAATGTGATCACCAATCTATTTACAGATCTTAAGAACAAACGGTGATCAAGAGCTGGTTCCTTGAGGTTTTGTCCCAAGGAGTAGTAGTTCTCCAATTACATAAACATCAGATATATGGACGATCACACAACTAAGCTATAAGCCTATAATTAGGCTACACGTACTTCCTGATACAACATTCTGTAACTTCCTAACCAAAGTGCTGTACAGCAAACCTCTTCCAAGGTGAAGCAACGCCTAAGAGTTTCTCATAATTTTAATCGCGTCGCTGCCGCTTCTGATGTCACTCAGTAAATCAATTTGATGCAGAAGTTGCGCTATCCTCTGCAACAAGAGAAGTAAGAATATATCAAGGGAAGAATCGAAAAAGGGACATAGGCTCAGTAAGTCAGTAATCTGTAGAGGTGCCATATGCACTTATAAACCTTATTCACGAGACTCAACAAAAGCAACCGTAGATGAGAGGACATGGAGAAAGATACAGTCAGTTACCACAAAACTAATGGTAGTTTGTCACCCAACGTAGATTTTCATATTTGGAAATACAGAAATGCAAAAGAACACATTATGAAACCTTCACGCACCAATCTGTCGACAAATTATGTTGTGGGTCATCATAGGACGTAGGGGAATGTCCACCTTCCAAAGTTGTACAAGCAAAGCTTGTGCACAAAGGCATTAGGTCTTGAATAGGTTTTAATTGGCTACATGACAAAGGTACACACTAATTAACAAGATAGAGTCTAAGATGGACGTGCAATTTATTTGAAACTTGTGAAACATGTCAAACCACTACCTACAAGAAGAGTACACTTTTTTCGAGCGGATTTGCTTCCCTGAACCCAACCCCAATATCAAGACTTTAAGGTGACTAAGAGGGTGTAATAATCATCAATGAGGCCTTGTTCGGTTACTCCCACACCGGTGTGTATTGCGGCCCAATCCCTGCCAACCCCCGTGTATCGGCCCACCCGGGGTGTAATACCGGCCCTCCATAATTCGGCGTTCGGTTAAGCCCGGCGTGGAAGTCACCCCGGCCCAACCCCTGCCGATCCCTTCCATTACACGGGGGAAAAGAAAATCGTCTCCCAGCCCGTGGAAGGAATCCCGAGCGAGGCGAACTCGACAGTATGCCTGGCCATGGGCCGGGCCTGGGTGGGCTTGGGCCGGGCCCAGAAAAGCCCACAGCAGAAAACCTAGGCCCAGGCCCGGCCCAGGCCCACTGTCGGGCCTAGAATTCAGGCCCAAGCCCGGCCCATTGGCCGAAAATAGAGGCGGGCCTTGGGCCGTGGGCCGGGCTTCTTCCTTAAATCGTCCATATGTGAAGCCCAGGCCCGGCCCTGCCAATCCGTTGGGCTCAAAATGCAAGCCCAGGCCCACCCACGGGCCTAAAAACATAGGCCCAGGCCCTGAAATTTTGGGCCGGGCCTGGGCGGGCCGACCGGGCCGGGCTTCCCATGGCCAGGCCTACTCGACAGCGACGACCCGGAGGCGAACTCGGCGGCGGCGACGACCCGGAGGCGAACTCGGCGGCAGCAGTCACGGCGCCTCCGCATCTCCAACATCCCTCCCTCGCGACGAAGGCCTCTTGCCGGTAAGCTCCTCTTCCCTCCACCCTCTCCCCCTGCCCCAAATTCTAGGGTTCTTGGATTCCGACCTGGGGATGACCTGGTTCTTGGGTTCTTGCCGATGAAGATGGGGTCGAAGAGATCCGCGCCGGTCCGTAGGAGGACGCCGGGACCCGGACCTGGAGGATTGCTTGGGAGCAAATTTCTAGGGTTCTTGTGTGTGTTCATGTTCTTGAGTGTTCTTGAGTGTTCTTGCATGATGCAGCAGCAGCAAAGTCCCATACGGCCATACCATACTGTTCTCAACTCTCAACAAATCGTCTCATGATGCAGCAGCAGCTACAAGCATTACTCCTCACCGTCTGCAATAGGCACGCCACTTTCAATGGCATCACCCTATCTGTTTCACCTTTTTTAAGGAATCCCGGCCGTTTTACTTTTGAGTATGTTAGCTCTGCATTTTTCAGTTATAATAATTACTGCATCTTGTGCAGGCAGTGTAGTCAGTTTGTCTCCTAGTATCATCAAGCTAGGGACAGTGCTTACGCAACATCAATCATCAGTTAATGCTCATTCTTAGTTGCATGTACGTGGAACTAGTCAGTTTGTACAATTTATAACATCTTTTCTTATGTGTCTAGGTTGAGACTATTTCCTGCAACTTCAAGTCACTTGATCACTATCTGCGCAAAGGCTTTCTGACCTTGTTGGTGAGTGCTACACCAAAATTTCTGTATTACTTTCTATTTGAGAAATATGGACTGAGTTCTACACCAAAATTTCTGTATTACTTGTCTTCTCTCTTATTTAGCTCATGTTTATCTTTATCTTTAGCAGCAAATGTTTATCTTCATGTACTATTGTAATAATAACTAGCGGCCTTTTTCTTTTTTAGTCTTGGAATGGATTTGGGAATGAGGGACCGCATTAGGAAGAGAGAGGAGGAGGAGGATGACGATATGATGCTATTATTTTTACCTGCACTACATCTATTGGGTGATAGTGAACCAAGGGTAAAAAAGCCCCGCCATACATCAATGATAAGTGGCGAGGAGGTTGTACGAGACTTGCTTGAAGGGCACGTAAAAAATTGTCAAGTAGCATTTAGGATGGAGCCCCATATCTTTAGGTCTATAGCTAGTTTCCTTCGGCGGGAGAAGTTGGTACGAGATACCCGACTTACGGTCGAAGAGAAACTAGCAGCCTTTTTATGGATGTTGTCTCATAATTCCTCCTTCCAAGACCTCCAAGTCCAATTCAAACGCAGCGGCGACACATTTCATCGACACATAACAACTTTCTTCAACATAATCCCTGCTCTATCAAAGCATTTTCTCAAGCCTCCAAATCATGCTCAAGTACATCCAAAGATCCGATGTAACCCGAGATTCTTCCCCTATTTTCAGGTTTCTCCTCAAATACTTGAAGCTAAATCATATTCCCATAACTATCTTTCTTATTAGAGACCAAAATTATAACTTATTGCTTTCTTTGCAGAACTGTATTGGAGCCATTGATGGGACTCATGTTCCCATGACCATTACAGGTGCCCTGGCCGCCCCCTTTAGGAATAGGAAGAAGACAATTAGCCAAAATGTTATGGTCGCGTGTGACTTTGACCTAAACTTCACTTTCATCTCTTGTGGTTGGGAGGGATCTGCGACTGATGCTAAGGTTCTTAGGTCAGCCCTTAACAAGGGGTTTAAGGTGCCCGATGGCAAGTTCTATCTTGTAGATGGTGGTTACGCAAATACTCCATTCTTTCTTGCACCGTACCGTGGTGTTCGGTACCATTTGAAGGAGTTTGGGCGTGGTCGCCGTGCACCCCAAAACAGCAAGGAGTTGTTCAACCACCGCCATTCCGTATTAAGGAATCATATCGAACGGGCATTGGGAGTCTTGAAGAAACGTTTTACCATTCTCAAAGTGGGAACACATCACGCTTTAGAGAATCAGGTGAAGCTAACTTCACTTCAACTCAGCGATCCCAACAGCCAGTCCGTCCACAAGTGGAGATCGATCCCGAGGTCAGTTCTGTAGAGGTCATATTTCCTCACTCACATATTGGAGACACCTCAGTGGATGCTCAGGATGGTACACAAGGAGGGATGCAAGAGGCCAATATGCAAGCAAACAATGTTGAGCATGATGATGAGACCCGCCCAACTGTGGCTGCTGCACCATCAACAAGCACTGAGAAGGAACCCAAGAGGCGTCGAACAACNCCCTGCCAACCCCCGTGTATCGGCCCACCCGGGGTGTAATACCGGTCCAAATCATGCTCAAGTACATCCAAAGATCCGATGTAACCCGAGATTCTTCTCCTATTTTCAGGTTTCTCCTCAAATACTTGAAGCTAAATCATATTCCCATAACTATCTTTCTTATTAGAGACCAAAATTATAACTTATTGCTTTCTTTGCAGAACTGTATTGGAGCCATTGATGGGACTCATGTTCCCATGACCATTACAGGTGCCCTGGCCGCCCCCTTTAGGAATAGGAAGAAGACAATTAGCCAAAATGTTATGGTCGCGTGTGACTTTGACCTAAACTTCACTTTCATCTCTTGTGGTTGGGAGGGATCTGCGACTGATGCTAAGGTTCTTAGGTCAGCCCTTAACAAGGGGTTTAAGGTGCCCGATGGCAAGTTCTATCTTGTAGATGGTGGTTACGCAAATACTCCATTCTTTCTTGCACCGTACCGTGGTGTTCGGTACCATTTGAAGGAGTTTGGGCGTGGTCGCCGTGCACCCCAAAACAGCAAGGAGTTGTTCAACCACCGCCATTCCGTATTAAGGAATCATATCGAACGGGCATTGGGAGTCTTGAAGAAACGTTTTACCATTCTCAAAGTGGGAACACATCACGCTTTAGAGAATCAGGTGAAGCTACCGGCGGCTGCTGCAGTATTGCATAACATCATTCGTTTGCATAAGGGAGATGAGGGTTGGTTAGATAACCAACCACACAACATACCTCCAGAGAACTATGTGGACGTTCCTGATGGTGATGTTCCTCAAAATCATCAAGTCAACAATGAAGGCAACAATCTTAGAGACATGATTGCGAATCAAATGTGGGCTGATTACCGACATTAGTTAGTGGGATGCAAGTCAAATGTGATGTAATAAAGTAGTGGCATGTGAACTTCTTTTGCTACCAATGTGTTGTAATAAAGTTGCGGATGTGAACTTGTTTTGCTTCTTATGTGATGTAATAAAGTAGTGGCATGTAAACTTCTTTTGCTACTTATGTGATGTAATAAATTTATTGTTGGCTGTATCATGAATATTATACAGGTGTCACCATGATGACAGCAGGATCTCCGAGGATGGCTCTCTTGCAATCTAAAGTTGGCAAGAAGAAGCTTTCACCAAAAGGTGGTGTAACCAAAAGGCATGGAGCGTTGCCTAAAGGTACATGTTCATTTCTTGAACCCAACTAGCTTCTTATACATGTTTTGTTTATAAATGTTTCAGTATGTAACGTGAAAATTCTCTCTTCTACATATGATCCTTTTGGTGTAGAAAAAGATAGAGCAGCCTGGAATCCAGAGCTTGAAAAGACTCTTGTGGAGTTACTCCTTGAGCACAATACCCCTCAATATAAGGGTCAAAATGGGTGGTCCTCTGATACATGGAACAGGATGGTCAGGAAATTCCATGAGGTTCATCCATATGTAACTTTAACAAAGGTACAAATCCAAGATAAGGAGAAGGAGTTGAAAAGAGAATATAAGCTACTCAAGGAGGCCAGAAATCAAAGTGGAGCTTCATGGAATGAGAAGCGGTCGATGATTGAAGCTGACCAACCACTATGGGACAACCTCATCATCGTAAGATAGCCTCCTTGATTGAGGAAACATAAGCATTTCTCCTTTTACATTTCTGGTCATTCTTTACTGTATAAGCATTTGTCCTTATACATTTATGTCCATTTTTGTTTCGCAGACCTATCCCAAAATTAAGAAGTTCCGCACCAAGGGTTTCCCTCATTTTGATTCCTTGGGCGAGCTATATGATGGACAGATGGCCGAGGGAACGTACAACTTCACTTCAACTCAGCGATCCCAACAGCCAGTCCATCCACAAGTGGAGATCGATCCCGAGGTCAGTTCTGTAGAGGTCATATTTCCTCACTCACATATTGGAGACACCTCAGTGGATGCTCAGGATGGTACACAAGGAGGGATGCAAGAGGCCAATATGCAAGCAAACAATGTTGAGCATGATGATGAGACCCGCCCAACTATGGCTGCTGCACCATCAACAAGCACTGAGAAGGAACCCAAGAGGCGTCGAACAACTGGAGATGTAGCTGCTGTGATGGAAAGGTATATTGAAATGAAGACTAAGCAGATCGAGGATGAGAAAGTTGATTTGAGGAATGTGGATGAGTTCTCAATCAAGAACTGCATTGCTCGGCTAAACACAATGGAAGTCTCACAGGAGGAGAAGGTGAAAGCATTGCGTGTCTTTAAAGATGCACAAAATCGTGAGCTCTTCATTTGCACTGACATGGAGACCGCTCTGATGTGGCTGCGCATCGAAATGGCGGCATAGCAAAGGTAATTCCTTCTCTTATTGCTTGTGTGATTGGCGGTCAAACCTGTTAACATTTGGATGTCGAAAATTATAGCATGGTTGTTTTATTTATCTTGCTTGGTTCAACTTGTCAAACTATGTGGATGGAGTAGTACCAGTAGCATATGATTCATGCTTTATCTCTCTGTTTGCTATGATAAAATAGAATAAACTAAGTTTCTGCTATGATTTACAGATTTGATATAACTGGCATGAAGAAGAAATCATGAAGTTGATGGAAAGCTCATGAAACAGATTTTCTGTACTAATAAGAAAAAGTCTCAGTTTTCTGGTGGACAGTTCTCTCTATTTAATATAACAACTGCTATTTGAGATAAATAATTGTTGTACTGTTGCTGATATTTGAGATGAATAATTGTACTGATTGAGTTGATTATCCGTGACATTCTGCTTGCTCTGAATATTTCTACATGAAAAAGACAACATGTACGCAATGTGCAAATTGTTGTACCATGTAATACCCTTGTGCATACATGTCCACGTTGAGATCTTGTCTTCGTTCTTCCAGGAAAGGTTGAATCTTTGTTTTATTGTGATTCACTTGTGTTCTTCTGTTCTTGTGTTTTTTGTCAAACTGTAGCTGTAAGTTTTGCAGTACCACGGTCAAAAGTGAAGCTGGCATTTACACGTTTCTATCCTGAAGTGATTCATGCCAAGTCTGCTTTTGTGGCTAAATAGTCTCCTTCCAGTATAACTTCTGTCTGGCTGGCAAGTTTTTCAGTACCAATCCCTTTAGCCTTTGGAGACTAACCGAACATCTCTACGTCATATAGGGATTAGCGCGGGGAGGGATTAGTGGGGATTGGGTGACATGCAGGGATCACCCAACCCCTGCGTGTATCTAATCCACTAGTGGATTCGTTTCCAGACAACCGAACAAAGCCTAAGCCATTTTTGCCGAGAATACGCGACAATCGGTAAAGTTGTCAATTGCGGTAGTGCAGAGTTAAAAATCCATAAGTTCAAAAGGGAAAAAAAGTCGTCTTCACTTGTTCCATGGAAAAAAATGTGGTCTTGATTTGTTCCATGGACTGCTAGCTCGGTGTGCTTACGCGGGATGGATGCCGCGTAACACGGAGATGTCATTAGAATGATGGGCATACGTCTTCCACTACGGTTTGTTCGATTATTTCGTCTTCTTCGTCTTTTTTCTACACATGGCCAAGAAAGTCTTCTTATTTTCCTCAGGACATTAATGCGATGCAAGCTCACCTTTTGTCTTCATCCATCGGAAGAGGACCAAATACAGTCCAAAATACGCTGTTGAGTACAGGTCGACTGATCGATTGTGCCATTGTGGAATTCTAATGGACTGTCGATACTAGCCCTACACTGTAGGTAGCGTGGTGATTGTGACGCTTTGATCTGTTGTGCCTGTCACGTCATGCATGTGTGGAAGGTCTTGTGCGTAAGCTACAGCACTGGTCAAGGTGTGAAGAAATCCATCTTAATTTAACTGTTTCAAACGTACTAAAATCAAACTGATTAGTCGTGACACAGATGTAGATTGCGGAGCTAGTGCGCAGTGTGAAAATTTAACTGATATGGAGAAACCAAGGAAACATCACGCGACATATTCCTCGAAAAAAACAAATCGTGCATGCCAAACAATAATACGTAGGACTTATACATTTATTTAACGGGAGTGACTAATTCTTAAGATAATTCTCAGTCACATGATGTCATCAAATTCCAGTTACAGCTCAATTTACAAGTAATGACTAGCACAAATCACGAAGCAAATCTAACGGTCCAGAGTTTTTGCTTAGTGGCAACTCCACTTGCAACAAACTGAGTTGCAACTCATCGTGTATCCGAGAGTGAATGCGAACAAAGGGCTACCTCTTCAAAATGATGAATGTCGTATATCATATGATAGATTGTCTATCTTCCCCACAAAACACGTATAGTATTTTTGTTCTATAAACAAATAAAGCATACTTCTTCTGCGGATCAAACAGCCTTCTACCTTAGTGAGTAGCGGAGAATCAAATCAACTTAGCTGAGAATTAGCAGAATGGTTATTTAATTCCTCATTTATTGATCAAGATATAGCCACGTGCATGCATATGTTTAGTAATTACACCTTTATTTAATTGTTCATTTATTGATCGAGATACAGCCACGTGCATGCACATGTTGCATAGCACATACAAATGATCAATGTTCACTCGTAGAGGACTACATAGAGTAGTACATTTTGATCCAACTTATTTATACGTATCATCTATATATCATACATGCTTCATCTAGTTAAGGGCAGAGCACGATCTGGTAGTTGGTTCCTGCGGGGCATGTGAAGGTGCTGGTCTGGTCGTCCTTGGCGTAGCTGTACGCGTCAGGGCACTTGTTCTTGAAGAACATCGAGTACTTGGTAGGCGGGCAGTTGTCCGTGAACTGGCCCCTGCAGCAGTAGGTGTCGCCGCCGAACTTGCCGCACGCGCTCGCGCATCCTCCGGCGACCTGCAGCTCCGGCAGGCACTGCCTTGTGATGTCCACGGCGCAGCTCGGGCCACGGCAGCCGCCCAGGGGCTGGAAGCTCATCGGCACGTTGAACCCGTCGATGACGGACAGGTCGAAGAAGTCCTTGTTCCCGCCCTGCCCGAGCGTGTACTCCGCGAGCGTCGTCGGCTGCTCGCCGGACACACGGCAGGACAGCGCGCCGGCGCAGTCCCCGGTGATGCAACGGCCGCGGCCGCTGCCGTCGAAGGTGCACCCCGTGCGCGGCCACACCCTGGCCCCCGCGGTGCCGGCCGGCATGTTGAGCGGCCACGACTGGCCCGGGTCGAGGCGCACGCCGCCGCCAGGGAGCGCGCCTGGCCAGACTGTGTAGGAGCACTTGTTGACGACGGTAATGGTGGCCGCGTCGGTGGCGGCGGCAGCGACGAGGAGGACGAGTGCGATGTGTTGGAGGATGCGAGAGGACGCCATGGCTGATGTCGTAGCTGTTGGATGGCTTGCTGTGGTGCTAGTGTGCATGGAAGAGCGGTGGAGAATGGAGATTCGCAGCTGTGGCTTGGAGCTATTTATAGCCTCGCGCCTGATCTATGTTGTTGTAGAATTTGGTTGCGTGTCCAAACTCCAAACTAAGTGTAGACATTTTCCACGGTCGCGTTCGGCAGCATGGAATACGATTAGTCTAACGTGACGTGACTACGCACGTGAAGATTCTAGAAATCCAAATATGCCACCTCCATGCATATACCCGCAGCTTAGCATACAAGGCACCACATGCAAATCCATCGTTTGTCAAACGATCGAACGATACTGAAAATTGCACGTAATCAATGTTTCGTGCCTTAAGTTACACAGAACACATGATCAAAATATGTTTTACAGCTGATCCTGATTTTGTTTCTGGGGCAATATGTGGGCCTATATTTCTTTACGATATATCACAACTATAAGACAATTTTTAGAAAGCCAACATAATGGTGTGGAAAACATAGAGATTATGTACATACAAAATATTTGATTATCAACATACCATCATGTATATCACAGAGAGCAACATATATAACATCACATATAACGGAAAACATGTGTGCCCCAAGGGCCGCCTTCATCTCTGGGTAGCATGCACCTGCAGCCAGGGGCGGACCCAAGTACAAGCTAGTGGGGCATTGGCCCCCACTCAAAAATTTGAATTCCCTTTGTATTTTTACATATCTTGATAAAAATGTTTAGATTGTGCAAACTTTTAGAAGGATTACCCCCAGTCACTTCATGTGCCCCCAGTCAGAATTTTTTCTGACGCTCCAAGCTCGGGATGGGAAGTGAACGAGACGGTTCCAAATCCATCGTCCTCGCCACTGGGCACCGGCCTTCCACTGCCTCCGCCCCGACCGGGTCTCATCCCCCCGAGTGCCTCGGTGATTTTTTTTTGTGTGGGTTGAAACGGACATACGCTACTTGTGTTAGTCGGCATTCACACTACCCGCAGCACACTACAAGTATCCCCCGCATAACCGTAATCTCCTAAGCGTTGTATCAACTATGGCCATCGACGAGACAACCGGGACACTATCACGGCGGCCTGCGACGCACATGGGCAAGGATTTTTGACATTTTTCTTGCCTGATTGTATTATTTTTGAAACAATGCAAAATGTTTTCCATTTAATTGATAGAGTAAAAGAGAGTTGACCAATTTGTAAGGAAAGCTAGCCGAAACCGGTTCAACACGACGTCACACGCCGGCCCTAGTCCGTGCAACTCATGAGGCCCCTAGACCAAAGCTTAATCCCAACACCTCGACAATACATAGCAGAGGGGATCAGCTGGTGTCGCAGCTCCGGCGTCAAAACTAGCCGAACGGGCACATCACCCGCCTAATATCAGCTCCATATGACACAACTCATAACCGTATTGGGTAAATCCTTTTGAAATATATGTTTTGCAATTTATGTAGGTGAAGCAATTTAACAATGTACCACATATTTATGAATGCGCTACCCGTTTCCGACAGAATGGACATATGCAGTCCGGCACACCCCTAAATTGAGTGGTAGGTGCGTATTAAACTACAATACTTGAGAGTACATGTAAGTTTTGAGGATTACATCTCCTGCTGTCTATAAATTGCAACATGTTAGGAAGAGACCAGAGAGCCCGCACGTTATCGATAAACCGAACTCATGATGATTAGAAGTTCAGACGAATGTGAATTTTTATGTTCTAGCAATAATAGGACTAGGAGGCATCATGGATATCTTGTTGTCGGTATTTCAACCTTTAGCATGCACACGGAGATTTTGAAGTTGAGTTGGGACTCGTGACATTATATTAGTTTGAAACAATAGGGTGTTATTTAGTGACTTGTCCGGCGGCTTGAAGATGCGATGGGAGTAAGTATGCGACCATGTCTATAGACTTCAGGGCTCCCTATATGAGTCCGACTATGTGTCAGGAAGCCTCCAGTAAGACCATTACATCATGAGTGTTGTCAGAAGTTGTTGAGGTGCCTGTTGTAGTGCTCTGAAGAGGAAGTTATAGAGCTTTGCAAGTGCAGAGAGAGAGAGATAACAAGCTACTCGCTTCACAGGCCGAGGCTTTGAGAAACTACTTTTGTAGTTTGTGTGATGTTTTTGGTGGTGGTTAGAGTGTTGGCAGGTCTTTTTTTTTGGTTATGTGCATCCTTGATGTCTTCAGTCATCATGTTTGGTGCAAAGTCTAGCTGTAATTGGTATCTTCGCGATAGTCTTATTTTTTTATCGAAAAAGTCTAATCTCCTACAAGCAATAGTTGTCCTTGGAGGCTTGGTCGTCATTTTTTTGAAAAGGGAAAATAGTACCGACGTCTGCATCGATTGATGCATGCAGCATTTTATTTCATTATTAATATAAAGGAACCTCCTCATGGGTCGCAAAGAGTGAAAACATGGATCAACCATCTAAAGAGAAAAGACGACATATAATGACGTTGCGTCAACATGTTATCGTGAGATCAGAACGCCAACTGCACTTGTTGAATAAACCAAGTGCAACCGAATCCAGCTGGTTGCACCAAATATCCAAAGTCGGCTGCTTCTCCATTGGATATAGGTAAGACCACGTACGGATCGCGTGAGTAGACATTGTAATAACCTGCACAAAGTAACAAGATTTGATATTGTTAAAGGTAAGATCATTATGCGCATTTCAGATAGCCCATTATAAAGCACAAACTACAACTCGGATTTGTCCTTTATCGGTCTTACTTACACCCGTTAACCAAATTCCAAAAAGATTAGTAATATTATTTGGAGGTGTAAAATTAATGGACATGTGCACGACACTACCAGGGAAAGGCCTATTAGTGGCGCACCCTTTTTGGAATTCTGTGGCGCATCCTGGAAAAAGTGGGATGCGCCACAGAATTCTCGCCACTAAATTATATTTCTGTGGCACACGCCGGTGGTGCGCCACAGAAATGCCAAGATTCTGTGGCGCATTCCACTACCGTGCGCCACAGAAATATTTCAGTGGCGCATCCCACTGCCATGCGCCAGTACAGAATTTTTTTTGAATTTCAAAAAAAAGGGCGGCCAGATCTAGATCCAAATCTGGATCTAGATCTGGCCGCCGGAATTTTGTCGGAGCTCGTCGGAGACCTTGTTACCGTGGGTGGAGGAAGGGGTCATCGGAGGTCGCCGGAGGTGGGAGGTGGAGGTCGCCGGGGTGGAGGAGGAGGTCGCCGGAGGTGGAGGTGGAGGTGGAGGAGGAGGTCGCCGGAGGTGGAGGTCGCCGGGGTGGAGGAGGAGGTCACCGGAGGTTGAGGTCGCCGGGGTTGTGGAGGAGGTCGCCGGGGTGGTGGAGGAGGTCGCCGGAGGTGGAGGTCGCCGGAGTTGTGGAGGAGGTCGCCGGAGGTGGAGGTCGCCGGAGTTGTGGAGGAGGTCGCCGGAGGTGGAAGTCGCCGGAGTTGTGGAGGAGGTCGCCGGAGGTGGAGGTGGAGGAGGAGGAGAGAAGATGTGGAGGAGAGGAGAAGAGAAGGAGGAGGGAGGAGAAGGGGAGAGAAGTGGAGAGGAGAAGTGGAGAAGAGGAGAAGGGGAGAGGAGAAGTGGAGGGAGAAGTGGAGGAGAGAAGGGGAAAAGAGAGGGAGAGAAAAGGGGGTGCCGGCGGGATTCAAAAATTCGAATCCCGCCCAACAATTCTGTGCCGCATGGGCCAGAATTTTTTTGATTTTGCTGGAAAAATTTCTTCTTTTGGCCATAACTTTTTTTTCGTTTGGAATTTTGAGAATCCGAGAAATGTCCAACCGGGTAAACCCGGGTGAGGGCGGTTCCGAAATTTTCTCTAGTTTTTTAAGGTATTTAACGCATTTTTTCTAACCCGGGTGAGGACGTCGTATGCAAAAGTTATGCCCATTTTAATATTTTTTTACATACTTTTGGAAAAAAAAAATCAAATGTGTATTTTAAATTTTTCCTAACAACTAGACCCTAAACTTCCCTATATCTAAAAGGATTTTATTTTTTGAATTTTTTTATTATTTTCTTTCACTTCGTGCAAAACTAAAAAGGCAATCCAGGGGGGGGGGGGGGTGGGATCTGTTTGAAGAATTTTGTGGCGCATGGGCCACATGCGCCACAGAAATATGTCTTTCTGTGGCGCATATAGGTAGATGCTCCGCAGAAAGGCATATTTCTGTGGTGCATGTGGCCCATGCGCTTCTACCTATATGCGCCACAGAAAGACATATTTCTGTGGCGCATGTTGAATGTGCGCCACAGAAATGTGGCTTTCTGTGGCGCATCTAGCTATATGCGCCACAGAAAGCTATATTTCTGTGGCGCATTCGGTTCTCGTGCGCCACAGAATTTCAAAATTCTGTGGCGCATGCAAAACTATGCGCCACAAAAATATTTTCTGTGGCGCATGGCTGTTTGGTGCGCCACAGAATGTGGTTCCACCTATAGCTAGTTTCCTAGTAGTGCGATGACCACATAATCTTAGCTAATGGGCAATTAATGAACAAATGCTGAATTGAAGTGTCCAAACAATATATTTTAATTTGTTTCTCCTGGTCCAGTTAGAAAAATAGTACCAACAATAAGATAATATATATCTTTCATATGTTCCATCAATTTTCCAACTTGCTATGGTACTATTGCAGTAGAGTTACAAACGCTTCCATTTTCCAATTTGTGTATGTTATCACAACGTACACTTTGCATTGAAGAAGAAAAAGATTCCTATAGAAAATTAAGATAAAAAATTGCAGCTCAGAACAGCCAAGGTGCTAAATTATAAGCGTAGGTAATAACTAAACTCGAAGAGCAGTGTGTATGGTCAACAAATTCGAATATATAAACAATGCTATTCAACGCCCAGGGTGCAGAAAATGTTATTCGGCCGTCTAGCAAATGTAATTCTACATCATATCATATTCAAAAGTTTTTGAGTTCATGACCCATCTAATTTTTTTTAGAAATGGGGAGTTACCCCAGCCTCTGCATCGAAAAGATGCATACGGCGTCACTGCCATCATCGACTCCTTGATCAACTCCAAAGATAGCGCCTTGTGCGCACGCTCCGGACGTCGCCTCCGCCATCTTCCGCCCACCCATCTCCAGCGTGTAGATCGAAGTGAAGACTCTCGCCAAACCTGCCGTCGATGCCACCATGGCACCAGACGGCTCACCCACCCTGCGCGAGTCCACCATACCACAACCGTCGTTGGGTCTCCGCTGCACCACGCCGCCAAGATCCGCCGTCGTTGTCGTCGTAGATGAAATCCGCTCCACCAGCAGCCATCTCCGATCCAAGCGTCCCGTGTTCCAAAATGATGCCCTCAAGAGGGAAAACAACACCGAGGGTGCCGCCATCATCCGATCCAGGTAAATCCAGATCTAGGGTTTCCCCCAGAACTCTAGGTAGGGAGGCGGGTGATTCGCGGCGATGAAACCTTCAACAAGGTAATGACACCCACAAGTGCCGTGATCATCGTCCTGAGCCCGGCTTGCACCGGCCGACCTCCTCGCCTCCTTGTTCCGTCGAGAACATCCGTTTCAGGCCGAAGCCAAACCCAGAGACTCGCCGGAATCCAATCCATGTGCCGCATCCCAAGGGCCGAGCCATGGAGGAGGGAGGTCACCTCGTCGTCCCAGATGCCGTTGATCTGCCCCGAGAAGACCACCACGTCGTCCGTCACATGGCCACAGAAGAACAGTCGCGCCGTGGCACCGGCGCCTGCGCCACACCCAAGCCCTAGGGCACCACCCGCACCATTCCCTTGAGCTAAGGGACGAGAGGAGCCCCGCCGCTGCCGGCACCAACCAGGCTTTGCCCGGCTGTGCCCCTGGCGGCGGCGAGGGATGAGTGGGAGAGGGAGGGAGGGCTGGTGGCGCGGTAGGGTTTCCCTCCCGCCGCCACGCGGGGGCGGATGAGAGGGACGAGAGACCAACTCATGAAGGGCTGACCCATCTAATGTATTTTATAATAAAAACTGCAGCCTATTTTCAATCCACGTTTAGACCCAAGGAAGCCAAGGGTAAGTTATGGTGTAGAAGTTATGCGTCATTTTCCATAATTCTATTTTAGTTCAGGCTTTTAAATGAGCCGGTTAGACGCACAAATATTACAAAGTGGTGACGTGACGTGTACACATATGCCAAGAGGCGACCTCGTACGCATATTCCACGGGACAATATTATTGTGTCTAAACTACATTTTATGTATTTTATATTTCTCGCTTCTTGAAATTTATTGAATGATTTTATGAGTGAAATGTACTATAATTTCTTAACCTTATTTGGATCCACACTAATTCATGAAAGGTGTGGCTTCCTTATTTTGCGTAACGATATGCTACGGTGCTAGTGTCAAATATCGGGTGAGTATCACTAGTAGAAAACAGGCCTTTCGCCCGGGCCATTAGTCGCGGACGTATCTCAACCCGCGACTAAAAGTCCGGCCACGTCGCCCCGAAATCTGCGGCCCATTTGTCGCAGTTCGTTAGGAACCTTTCGTCGCGGATTGAGATACCAACTGGGACAAATGGCATCTGCGGCCGCCGCGAACATGTGCCCCCACCGTTTGTCCCGGTTCGTGTCTCGAACCGAGAGTAATACTACGCCTTCCCGCGACGGTTCGTGATTCGAAGGCCTTTGAGTTCCCGCGCTTGATCACACGGGGAAACGAAGAGGTTGATCACACGGGGAAACGAAGAGGTTGATCAAATTAATGGATTTTGGGAACACTGGTTGGATTAATTACCACGGTCTACTCATCTCCCTTGCTATCTCTATATAAGAGAGCTACAGTGCCATTTGCCAAATGCACCATCTCCTCTCTGTAATCTCTCTACTCAAAAATCCTCTCTCGAATCGCTGCCGCGCGCCATGGAGCCACTTGCGCGCCCACCTCGATCCCAGGTGTTCCACTACAAGGATGACGCCGTCAACATGAACTTCAAGGTCGTGGTCACTCTCCGCGCATCAACCGTGGAGAGATGGATCCGCGACGTCAAGAGGCGCTACCTCGACGCCGCACCAAAGAAGATCGTGGGCCTCGACTGCGAGTTCACCGACGCCGCACCCAAGGAGAGGCAGCGTGCCGCCGTCCTGCAACTCTCCGTGGAGACCGACACGTTGGTGTTCCATATTTGCTACGCTGATCGGGTGCCGCAGGCCCTCAAGGACTTCTTGATGGACAAAACCATCAAATTCTGCGGCGCGGCTATCAACAACGATCAACGTATGCTGGAGCCTTACGGAATTCATATTCCGTCCGCCGTCGACCTCCAGCGGGCCGTTCGCCCTAACCCATCGCACCCTAATCTTCCTAGTCTCTATAATCTAGCCAATTTTACTATTGGCACATCGCTTGAAAAGAAGAAGAAGAGGAAGAAGGAGGACGAGAAGAAGGAGGAAGA
This sequence comes from Puccinellia tenuiflora, assembly GCA_012064385.1. Taxonomy (NCBI): domain Eukaryota; kingdom Viridiplantae; phylum Streptophyta; class Magnoliopsida; order Poales; family Poaceae; genus Puccinellia; species Puccinellia tenuiflora. The sequence goes on from QRDG01000187.1 coordinate 458,081, forward strand.
AGAGAACCTCACGAGAGGTTGGGGCAACTTTCCATTGAGCTTTTATCGCATCAAGTATGCCGCTCTGGACGCTCGCCTAGGCTACGAGATTGCTACGAAGTATTTTAACAATAATTGTCATATGTGAGACGTTTGATTGAAATAAAAAGTTCTGTGATCTTTGGATTTATTTAGCCTTGTTTTCCCTTTATATTGATAACTATCTCTGGTCCGTACTAATATTCAGCAATAGCAAGTTTGTGCTCGTATGAATTTTTTTATTATAAAGTGTTCTACACATTCTAAGGATTTAAATGACTACAAATTTGTTGAATTTGCCCAAGTGGATCAACGATTATTATTTGTTAACAATTATTATTACTTAATCATTAATATTTATGCAAAAGCGTACTGTATGTGTGGTAGTGTCTAAATATACGAAAACTATTTTGAAATGAAGAAAATAAATAAATAAAAGAAAAGAAATGAATTCTCTGCCGCGGCAAAGAAAACTGCCCAAATTTCTGCAGCGATCATTAGTCGCGGCCTGGTATACGAGCCGCGACAAATGCTTGTGACCCGAACCGGGATCAAAGGTCTTCCCTGCACATATATCTTCTTCCACCCGAGGCCACCACCATTTTTTGAGCTCGAGTTCATCACTTATTTCTCCTCCATTTCCTCTCACTCACTCAAGTAAATGCCCATTTTTCTACTCCTATTTGTGAGCATTGAAGGCACCCCATCTATTCAAGGGTTAGCAACATCATCCTTTCCTCCGAAGTTGCAACTTTAGCTCATTTTAGCTCATTTTATTTTTTGTGTTGCTAGCTAGGTGTTTGATGAAATGCCTAAGCTAGAGAGTAATTTTTTTATATGCATTTTGAGCTCAAATTAATTTATTATTTGTGGATTTTAGTGTCGTCCCGTCCTCACCGTCGTCGATAGCCCGCATCGTCTCGTCACCGGCACCACCTCGGTGAGCCTTTTTTCTTTATCTTCTATTTTAAGAAAAATGATTTGTATGATTTAAAAGCATATTTATTTCTTGTATAATTTTCTTATGTTTTTTTATATGTATAGTGTCATGGTTTTGATATCCGCCCCCGTCGTCCCTCGTCCGGTCTATGATTCGGATGTGGTATATTTTCATAACTATTTGTTTCATTTCGTGTTTATAACAACTATACCTACCAACTTGACATAGACACTTTTATCTAGGAGGTAGTTGAACCGGAAATTCCAACCGACCCTATTGTCGAGTTTTTTGTAAGAAAATGATTTGAAAGCAAAATTGGAAATAAGTGAAGATCTTCGTCTGGCAATGCCTAGAAGAGAAGATGAAATTGGAGTTGAAGCTTGCCGACATCATCGATGAACACGAGTTGAAGCTTGCCGACGTCGCACATGCCCATGAGATCAAGATGGATGCAATGCGCTTGAAGATTAAAAAGATTAGAAAATATGCCATTAGTCAGGAGGCTTGGTACCATTATGTTGTTGGTTCAGTAGTTACCTTAGTTGCAATTTTGATCGCATTTGGTGTTGGATTTAAATTATTTAGATAGTTGTATGTTAGTTTCAATTAATGTATGTTTTATGAGGACTATGCATTACAATTACTTTACTTTGGTTTTAATGTGATGAACTTGTATGAACCTTTTATCTCGTAGAACTGAAGGATTCCTAGATAGAACAAAACACCGTAGGGCGTATGCAGGTGAAACCGCTTGATTTGTATTCGGTCGATCAACATGATTTCTAGAGATCCGCTTCACTCTTTCTGCTGCAACAAAAACTGGTGAGAAGCCTACCCATTTTAAACGGGTGGTTCGATCGAAGCAGCTGCAAGACTTCTCTGATGATCTGTAACCGTCCCAACAAGTGTTTGTGATATACCAGATCATCAAAGAAGCCCTTGCAGCCGGTTCCCAAAAGTGTTACATAACATCACAGCAGCAAATCGACCTTCGATCTGTTACATAACATCACAGCAGCAAATCGACCTTCGATCCAGTGGTTGGATTCAACCTACCTGAGGGCTTGTGTTTCCAACAGCGTCGTTGGAGGACAAGACGGACATGTCGGAAGATTACAATAATTTTCATGAAATTCCCCCCTTCACACACGAAGAAGAAAGGGACAAACACTAGATAGGGATGTTGGTGGTGATGTGTAATAATTAATGTATTAAACCTTTTATCAAATGCACACGGTTTCCCCGTCATACAGCCCAACGGTGGCTTGTGAGTGCCTGCATATCAAATGCACCGTTGGGCTATATGATGGGAATCCGAATGATTTGTATTCGGTCGATGAACTGAAGTATTTTGTAGATAGAACAGCCGCAAGTATTTTGTTGAGGGCTGTGAAGTGAGCAGCAAATCGACCTTCGATCCAAGCAGCCGCAAGACATCTCTGATGATCTAATGACCGTCCCAAAAAGTGTTGAGAATGTTGTAGATCATCAAAGCGCCTTGCAGCTGCTTGGATCCGACCGAGGGGCATGGCTACCACTTCCACCGCCACCACTCCCACCTCCTCGGAAATTCATCATTGTGTCACCCTAATCCAGTGGTTGGATTCAACCTACCCGAGGGCTTGTGTTAGGGAACATGCCAGCGGGTAGGCTAAATCCAACCATTGGGTTCGGTGGCAAAGGTAGACGCTCGTTGTGTGCCGTTTCGCTGCAGGGACATCGTTATTATAGGCGATTAAAAGGTGTACCTGTGGATGAGGTGGGAGTGCAGAACCAACAGCTCACAAGCCCTCAAAAGAAACACCCCTGATCCAACGGCTCACAAGCGCTTGAAAGAAACACACGATCCGTGTGCTTCTTTAGTCCCGGTTGGTAACACGAACCGGTACTAAAGGCCCTGATCCAACAGCTCACAAGCGCTCGAAGGAAACACACGATCTGTGTGTTTCTGATCCAACGGCTCACAAGCGCTCTAAAAAAACACACCCCAGATCCAACGGCTCACAAGCGCTTGAAAGAAACACACGATCCGTGTGCTTCTTTAGTCCCGGTTGGTAACACGAAACCGGTACTAAAGGCCCTGATCCAACGGCTCACAAGCGCTCGAAGGAAACACACGATCCGTGTGCTTCCGATCCAACGGCCCACAAGTGCTCGAAGAAAACACACGATCCGTGTGCTTCTTCCACCGCTTCCCGCCTTCGTCTTCCCGTAATTTCACTAAAGTGGTTGGATTCAACTACCCGAGTGCTGACACCTTCCGGTCCGTGGCCAGAGGGGCGTGGTGAGGCTCCAGGCGGCACTGGGAGGGTGAGACCTTCCCGGGACGAACAGCTTGTGAGGAAGCCGGTGACGTCGTCGACCCGGATCTTCTGTGGTGGAAGGTCCGCGTGGGCCACACGCTCGGTGCAGAGGAGCCGGCCTCCGAGGAGGTGGTACGTCGCCGTATCAGGGAGGAGGAGAGCATGTCCGTCGCTACATTTATCTATTGGATAGGCAGTATGACAGTAGGTGGTCGTTTCTTCAGAGGGTTCGTTCTCACGTGAGCTATGACCCTGTGAGGTTCCTTCTCTTTGGATGCGCAGCGCCGGCGGCTCAGCACCCCGCGGCTCAGGAACCGGTCGAAGTTAGTTTCAGAGTCTGTGATCGCCATTGCAGTTCTCTTGTCTGTGATCGTAGTTTAGGTTACTACTTGGTTTTGAAAACTTGCGACCTAAACTATCAACTTCCGGAGATGTGTGTGATATTCATGCATATGTATGCAAAATATTGGGTCTCACCAGGTACGAGGGGGACGGCCCGCCTCCTTCGGACTTCAATGAATATATAAGTTTAATTAATGAATATTGATATTTTAATTGCATTTTTCTGATAAACAGATGAAAAGATATTGAATTTATAACATGATTTTCAAATAATTAAATGAAACTATAAAAATATATGAATTTTTAAATAATAAAAAGATAATGAATTTCAAATATTGGAACATTTTTTAAATATTGGAACATTTTAAAATAAACTAGAAAAAACAATTCCAAAAGCATGTAAAAATTCATATATTTAGAAAAGAAAACAAAGTATATAAAAGAAACAAAAAAGAAAACAGAAAAAGAAACTAGAAATAAGAAACAAAAAAAAGACCATTGGTCCCGGTTCTTAACACCAACCGGGACCAAAGGCCCGCTGGGCTTCGCGCGCAATATTTCGCGGCCCGGACAGACCTTTGGTCCCGGTTGGTGTTACCCACCGCGACCAAAGGGTCTTTGGTCCCGGTTCATTTCTGGAACCGGGACCAAAGGTCCTTTCCGCGAGGATTTGAGCGGTTTCCTCCAAATTCTTTTCATTCTCTCCAAGTTCTTCTCCCCGACGCCGCCGCCCTCTCCCCTGCCGCCAGGCTGCCGCGCCGTCGCTCCGGAATCCCTCCCCACGCCGTCGCTCCCCACGGACGCCGCGCTCCCTCTCCATCCCCGGCCGCGCGCCCCGGCCGGCCTCTCCCCGCTGCGCTGCTCCGCCACGCTCTGGTGTCGCGCCAGAAGTCCGCCGTCGCCGGAATCCCTCCCCACGCCGTCGCTCCCCACGGACGCCGCGCTCCCTCTCCATCCCCGGCCGCGCGCCCCGGCCGGCCTCTCCCCGCTGCGCTGCTCCGCCACGCTCTGGTGTCACACCAGAAGTCCGCCGTCGCCGGAATCCCTCCCCACGCCGGCCGCCGCTTCCACCGGATCGAGGTAATTTCCGTCCCCTGCATAGCTATATTAGCCCAATTGTTAGGAAAATTTTGTTAGTGGTTTAAATTTAGTAGATGCAATTTTTCAGTACCATTTTCTTCATAGGAATTTTAGTTATTTGTATAGTAAATTTTAGTTCCGCCTCTTTCTTCATCTCATTTGTGTTAGCAAAAAATTATGTTAGGAAATATTGTTAGTGTTAGTGTTAGGATCCATTTATGTTAGCAAAAAATTATGTTAGGAATTTTAGTTACTGTTAGTGTTAGAAACAATTTGTGTTAGCAAAATATTGTGGTAGGAAATATTGTTAGTGTTAGTGTTAGAAACAATTTGTGTTAGCAAAATATTGTGGTAGGAAATATTTTGATAGCAAACATAAAAATTGTGATAGCAAACATTCAAATTTTGATAGCAAACATTCAAATTTTGATAGCAAACATTCAAAAAAATTTCAAATGTTATTACAGTTATTCTGCTAATGCTAACATTGTTAAGTAGTTGCTATAATTTTGCATTCACAAATAGTGTTAGATGCAATTTTTGATATTCATATTCTTTTTACAAAATTGATTGCAGGGACATTGAGCTATGGATCCAAATTTTCCGGACGCCTTCGGCAGAGACGAGGAGCGTGAAGAGCAGATGGATCTAACTTGTCCGGACGTCGCCGGCAGAGACGAGGAGTGCGAAATGCGAATGCTTCAGATTATAGCAGGACGTGCGGCCGCGCCTGTCGGTGAAGAAGATGCCGTAACTGCAGAAGATTACGGCTCCCAATTTCTGAACGAATCCGGTGAGGGAGTTGACGAAGAAGAAATTTGTAGAGAGGAGGAAGTGCCCTTAACAAACTCTGACGAGGTATATTAAGCCTCTGTACATCGATCACACTAGATGTATTATTTGAGTTGTATTGCAGTTATTAACGAACCATTTTTTCTTTTAGCCCTCCGGATCGAGCAAATCTACAGCAGTGCCGAAACGAGGCCCGACGAAGCCGTTGAAGGAGGGTCGTAGGATAGTGATCGACCAAGTTAGTGCTAGTGGCGAACCTTTGGAACCCATAGATTGCCGCCGCAAATACATTAATCAATGTGGGGTTATTGTTAGGGACATTGTCCCGATCAACCTTGAAGAATGGATTCAGCCGAAGGATGAAAACAACCCAACTACTTATGTCGACGAGGGACTAAAAAAATTGTGTTGGGACACGCTCTTGACAAAGGTCAGCCTACCGCCAGATCTACCCGAGCACTTGAAGACAAAAGTGAAGGAGTGGTCTCTTAGTAAGATGACCGAACAATTCCGGACCTGGAAGAAAAACTTATGGAAAGCTTATCTAAAGGCGGAGAAGAAAGATCCAGTTTTCACTGGACCACTAGTGAAGATACAACAGCAGTGTCCCACATTTGTGGAGCAAAGAAAATCAGAGGCCGCTGTGGCCCGATCGGTTCAGAATAAGTTAAATGCTACGAAGAACGAATATCACCACCGTTTGGGGGCAGGTGGCTACAGGGCTGCCGTGCCTAAGTGGGAAGCCTTTGAAGCACGACTGCTTGATAACGGGATCATTCCACAGACACATGACTGGCCCGAGAGGTCCAAGTTTTGGTTGTTCGCGCATGGGGCAGGGTTGGACCCACAGACAGGGTTGATTGTTGCTCAGGGAAAATGGAAGGAAAAAATTGAGTATATAACCAAACAACTCATGGACGCAATAGATAAAGTTCGAAGGGGAGAGTACGTGGTCGACAAAGAGAATGACGAGCTGTCACTAGCACTCGGGAATCCTGAACACGTTGGACGATTACGAGGCTATGGAGCCGGTGTCACCTTGAAGCAAGGTTTTCCGGAAGACGCTCATACTTATAGAAGCCGTCAGAGAAAAAAGAAGAAGGAGTCTGACCGGTTATCAGCACTGGAATGCAAGGTGCAGCAGCAGCAGGAGCAACTAGACTCAATTAGTAAGCAAAAGGCATCTCAGCTGTAGCTAGAAGGTCATGTTGAAGCCGCCCCATCTGATCAGCGGAAAAGCAGCGTGGGTTCCACGAATGTAGAAAATTCTGAATTCCAACCGCCGGCGGCTCACTACCCCGTGGATGATATCACGGAGAAGATAGACTGTGAGCTACACATGTCAATGAAGAACGTGTCTTTCAAGGTGGCGGTCGGCTATGCTTTACCTAATCCAGCTGGAGCAAGCTACCATCTCGGAGGGATTCCACCTGGCTATGCTCGTGTCGGGGTGGGTGAAGTTGTGCCGTTATATACTAATCTGGAACTTGACATTCCTGGAGGTGACAGCGAGAAGACACTGGGAGAAGTCGAGAAGGGTATCGCTCTCTGGAACAAGAAAAACATCATGTTTCAAACTTGACTCCTCCGAGTAGCAGACCCCCACCTCAAGATTCATCTCCCCCACCTCAAGATCCATCCCACCCACCTCAAGATCCATCCCCCCCACCTCAAGATCCATCCCCCCACCTCAAGATCCATCCCCCCCACCTAAAGATCCATCCCCCCCACCTAAAGATCCATCCCCCCACCTAAAGATCCACCCCCACAAGATCCATCCTCCCCACATCAAGATCCATCCCTCGATGCCCCATCCGTCGCGAGTCCATCGCCCGCGACGTCCCGTCCATCGATTCCGCCCCTTGTTAAGACCTTCTCGTCAAAGCGGAAACTATCCTTCACGTCGACGCGTGAAGATAAGTTAACTCGAGCGGAACGCGAGTTGCTAAAGCCTCTTCCAAAGAGATCGTACGACAAAACTCCAGAGGAACTCGAGGAGTCGGTGCGTGCCGATGTGGCCCGACAATTAGCTCCGAAACGGCCCCCGCCTGAAGAGATAATACCAGCAGAAAAAGTTGAGACATTTATAAAAAATCTAACGGGTCCCCTGCCAGAGCCGCCTAAATTGCGAGATGACTATGATCGTGTTTTGGAGAAAACAATTAGTCAAGAGGAGGAGGAGAAGAAGGCTGCCTATCGCCTAAAGAGGCAGCGGATGCAGGAGGAGAAGGAGGCGGCAGATCGCCTAAAGAAAGAGCGGTTCAAGGCGGCAAAATGCGGGAAAAAGGTGGCCCAGCTCGGAGAACAGGCAAAACAGTCGATCTCCCCGCTGAAGGTGATATCCGATAAGAAAGTTCACCACGACACTGGCACCATAGGCGGCCCCCAAGAGTATCAGTATGCATGGACATATGTCTACGGGAAGTCCCTGGTCAGACCTGAGCAGGTCAATTCTCTAACAACACAATTGCGTCGATTGCATCTGTGGTACGAGAAAGCCGTAGCGGCCGGGCATGAGTACCTCTGGGTGTCATATAAGAAAGAGCATTACTTCACGGATGACGCGATGTATATTCCGTTTTCTGAAATTTTCAGTTATTCAATCAAGACTCCCTCGACAAATCCCTCGTCAGTTGCTATTGTTTGTAAGTGATTTATTTCTGCAATTTAATTAAGTCTCTAGCTCTGCTCGTTCGTTGCCTGTAATTATCTCACTACATTTTTTTGTACTGTAGAATGAAGATTGTCGAATGCAGGGAACGCCGCATCTATGACATCGGGTTCATTGACCCATATTATATTAATGAAGTGGCCATAAATAACCATCCCGAGGACACAGAGAATAACTTGTTCCGGTGGTTAGTGAAACTAAATACTTGCGAAGAAATACTTTTTCCTTACGTCTTCCAGTGAGTGTTATTGTACCTTCTACACATTCTATTTTGCTTACTCCATGTTTAATGTAATCGATGAGTTATGGACATATAAACGTGCGCAGTTCCCACTGGATTCTGCTAATCATTAGAGTTGACCAAGGAGTCGTTCAAGTCATGGACTCGTTAAGGAAAAACATGGAAGAGTACCAAAGCTTGCAAGATATGCTCCAGAGGTAATTTTAATCATTATCGCTCTATATCGTCCTCTTTCATTCATTTTCTGATATTAAGTAATTAATAACTCCTTTAATCATTTTCTTTTGGCGGCCAGGGTTTGGAAACGGTTCATCGTGAAGGTTCCAGGGGAATGGAAACCGAAGTTGTATTTTTATACCACCAAGGTAAGTAGTACTATATATATAGGTCCGCACAACTCTTTAATTGTAGTTTCAATACCATTATCATGCTTGATTATTATTTGATTAAATTCTATTTTCTGTAAAGTGGTGTGAGAGGCAGCAACAGGGTACAAATTTATGTGCATACTACGTTTTTGAGTACATGCGCTCTTTTGTCAGTGAGCGGAATAGAGAACAAAGAACAGCTTATGTATATATACACTCTGCGCAATTTTTTATTACCATATTGTGTTGAGTTCCATTCATAAATTATTTTATTATGATTTCGTATATACAGTTATAAACAACTCACATATTCATATTGATCTAGATGGAGCGAATGCGGGACCAGCTCATACCAGCGAAGCGCCTAAAAGCAATTCAAGAGGAATTGGCGGGATTTTTGAACTCGGAGGTCCTGAAGAAAACTGGAGAATTTTATCACAAAAGCAATTATTTTTTGCCTCCAATGTAATTGACGTGATCTGGACGTGTGAGAAACGTGATGTCGGTCTAGTAACTTGAACGTGATCTCGACGTGTGGGCTTATGTTTCTATGTATGAATCGGGACCAATGCCCCTTTTTCTACTAGTGTACTGTATGTGGTAGCGTAGAAATATACGAAAACTATTTTGAAATGAAGAAAAGAAAATAAATGAATAAAATAAAACAAAATGAATTCTCTGCCGCGGCACAGAAGTGCCCAAATTTCTGCCGCGGCAAAGAATTAGTAAACCCTAAACCCTAACCAAAATGAACTCTTTGCCGCGGCACAGAAAGTGCCCAAATTTCTGCCGCGGCAGATAACCATTAGTCGCGGCCCGTTATACGAACCGCGACTAAAGGTTCTGCCCCTAGCACACCCAGGATGAGGACCATTTGTCCCGGCTGGTGACAGGTCCGCGACTAATGGTTGGACCTTTAGTCCCGCCTCCGCTGTCGCGGTTGGCCAACCGCGACAAATGCCCCTCACGGCCCGGGACAATAGGTCCAGTCTCCACTAGTGTACAGATGAGCTGCATCCCAGTCAACTCTTTGTTGAGTGCACTCCGAAGAGCCGCAACACGAGACAAGAGCTGGTTGGCTTCTGTTTCTTCAGCAGGGGTCAACTCATGTTTCCAGGTCCTCCGGGATTTCACTCGAGTCTCAAGGGAGAAATCGGGTACTTGCGAATCACCATCCACGGTGAAGTAGAACCATCGCCTTCTCCATTGCTAGACAGACTCGCTTAGCTTAAAATCAAAATACCCGATGTCGTTGCGGGTTTGAATACCGAAGCCCCCTATCGCCAGGCTCCTCAGTGTATTTCTTCACGAAAAAGATGCGGCGCCACAGTCCCCAATGCGGGTGCACGCCCAGGAAGCACTCGCAGAGGACGATGAAACAAGCAATGTGAAGAATGCTGTTCGGCGTGAGGTCATGCAGTTGCACGCCATATGCAAACAGCAGGCCCCGGATGAATTCGTGCAGGGGAAAGGACAACCCGCGGGTCAAGAAATCCACAAACACAACACGCTCGCCGGCGCGAGGAACGGGGATTACCTCATTTCCGGCGCATCACACCTTTCCGCTCGCCACCGGCGGAAGACGGCCGTCGGCCCTCAAGCTAGTGAGATGGCGCTCAGAAATCATGGAAGATTCCCAGTATCCCTTCATCTTCTTCGGCGGAGCATTGTCACCGGCGGAGGTGGCTTTCTTGCCTTTGCCCATGGCGAAGAATGAAAGGAAAAGATTAGATCGGCTGGGAGAGACGAGGAAGAAGGAAGAAGCAGGACAATGGCGAGAATGAAGAGGATGAGGGCTTTCCTCCCCCTTCTTATTGCGTCCATGGAGGTCGATCTTGGCCGTAGATTGTGCGGTTGTTTCGCGAGCCCCGTATCGATTCGTCCACGCGTCGACCAGGAGATGAACCGGCGCTCTCCACTACACCGCTAGGCGCGGGAATCGAGGGCGTTGCTCCGTATTTTGTGCCACGGGCGGTCAATGCGCCACTGAACCAGCGTGTAAAGTGGTCTTGCTCTGGCAACCGTCGCAGAGTTACGTCAAATCAAGTGCCCAGAGGCGACGTCGTCTATGACGTCATAAGGCTTCCGGCTCCTTTCCCGCGAACCGTACTCACGGTCATTCGATTAAGCCCCAGTCGATCGCATCCTGGGCAAATTATTATCTTCCCAGATTGCCTCCGCGGCAACAGATCTCTGGATGCCACGTCCACGATGTGAAGGTAAGACCAACGGATCCGTTCCGTTGGCCTGGGACTCGCCTCAGACTGTGAAGTACCCAGTGAATATCCGCGCTTACGGTGCGAAGAAAACCCTGACGGACGCGTTGGGTACCCATCACATTGCAAGAGTCGAGATTTTGTAAGACCTCAAGCGGCATAAATCCGGCTACGCTTGCCTTTTCCGGGTTCGGGTCCGGGGACCCGAACTTGAAGTAACTTAGTGTTGTTTTGCCCGAGTGCAGTTAACTGGGCCCGATCCGTCGTGTGTTCCAGGCTCGCTAAGTATCATCCCCACGAATCCACCTGCTCCGATGTTTTTTCCGGACTCGGGTTTCAGCCCTGCTTACCTATAGGCAGACTTGGTCCAGTGTTTTCCATGCAAGAGTCGAGACTCTGTAAGACCTTAAATAGCTTGAGTCCGGCCTCGCTTGCCTTTCCGGGTTCAGGTCCGGGGACCCGAACTCGAAGCAGCTTAGCGTTGTTTTTGCCTAAGCACAGTTAGCTGGACTCGAACTGTCAAGTTCTCCAGGCTCGTTAAAGTGATATCCCCGCGAATCTCCTTGTTCCGATGTTATTTCCGGACTCGAGTAATGGCTTCTCAGTTAAAGAATTATGTAATGGCCGGGTACTCGAACTAGAGTCTCCACCCGATTCTGCGAATCACCTGAAGACTCGGGGGCTACTGACATGGTTATGATCATCGGGTCCCACCTCTCGGGTACCCGGTAGCCATTACTCGAAAGGCTCGTCAGCAAGCATGTCTGGAGGAAGGCCCAGGCCCATGTAAAGGGCAGCGCAAGGTCCCTTGTTGGGCCAAGTTAGGGTTAGGGTTACGCTCTAGACCTTGTAAACCTACCCAGATGCGGATACCCGAGACCCAGCCTACTATAAAGGCTGGGAGGAGCCGCCGGGTAGAGGGATCTCCAGATTGCATCGCCACCATAGCCCTTACGGCAGCCTTGTAACACGCAAGAATTCAGCAAGAGAATACAGATCGCTTTATTTCGCCGGGGATCCGAACTCCGGTGGTTTCCTGTCTTCCTTGTTAGCCGCCGGTGTCACCCACGTCATGAAGTTCTCAGTAAACCCAAGTCCCTCAATGAGGGGCACTGCCGAGTTAATCCCTCGACACTGCGGCCTGCGCCGATCCCACGCTAAGGACTAAAATAGTCTAGACGTGAGGAGGAATTGTTAAATATAAATATATTTCATAGCCATTTCTATCTGTTCGGACTTTTGGTCTAGATGATAAGTGCAACAATTCTATAGAACCGAGAGAGTAACATCTAATTGCACGCACGGGCGCTGGCGTGCGTTCATCCTGATTTCGCAGCAGCTTCGCGCACATGTGCAGTGATGATCGATTTGTCGGCGCCGATCGACGATAGTATAAGTGAGCGGGCTACTTGGCTGTGCGGTTCATTAACCCACTTCGCGACAGGCTTTGTTTACTTCTTTTACGCCTGCTAGGCAAGCCGAAAGCGAGATAGCACCCCATGTGATGTTTGAGGAACAGAGTGTGAACGTGCATCTTGGCTTGTTAGGCTCATTAAGCTAATCTGATTCTGCCCATTCGTGTGATCAGTAGCTGGGCAGGTTGCTTAACCTAATTCCACCCCACGTACGGCCAGGGCAGAAATATGATTGACAGAATAAGTAACGAGAAGTGGAGTACTGTACTACGAGTAGTAGTTTTTTTTTATATGTATAGTCATAGTCATATAGATAGTCCTGATATATAAAGAAAACTTGGAGTTTCTAAACGGGAGAGCCAGAAATTGCACCAAAGCTAGCTAGCTAGATTTTTTTTATATATAGAGAGAAGTCATACGGCTGATATGAAAGTATGTTCGGCTAGTTAGATTGTCAGTGCTAATTAGTCTCGTCATGTTATTTTGTGTGATGCATTCCTTTCCTCTAATTAATTAAGTGTTCTACCGAGCAAATCCTTGGCTAATTCATCTCCTTTGAGTCAAGATAGTAAACTGTCCGGATCAGCACTTCAACCACACGTGAATAGACAAATAATGTGTTTATAAGTGGGACACGATCGATACAGTCATACAGACAGTGAGACAGTTGTTTTTCACTGTGCGTGTGTGTTCGTAGAAGAAATGCTGGGGAGGGGAGCAGCGGTGCTTTGGAGACGAGTGCCTGGCAGAGCATTGCAGCTTTTTTGCGTGCACGTGGGATTGGACTGGTGCGAGACCCACCACCCACGTCGTGAAGCCACGTGGACCAGGCTGACTCGGACATGTTTCGTTGCACCCGCTGCCACACACGGTGATGATCAGTCGGGGACGGGCAACGACCTCAGCTCGCATCACTACATCGCCACAACAATTCCATAAAAAAACCTAATGCACAACAATGAATCTCATATATAGCACAATATACCACATGCTCAATTGCTCATAACATCATACAAAACATCAATATCTATCATAACTTTATATACCAGGCATCTACCACATGATCAAACCATTATCTACTAAAAAGGTTGGATAACTGAAAAACCAAAAACCAGGCCGCGCTCCCGTGCCGCCCCCCAGGGCGGCACCGGGGCGGAACCCTAGCGCCGCCACAGGCCAAGCCTATCGCGGCTCCCCCGCCGCCGCTGCCGCTGGCGTGGACCATGGTGGCGGCGGGCCTGAAGCCAAAGGCGGAGGGGTTGGGTGGTGCGTGCCAGGGAGCTCCTTCGGGTGGCTAGGGCGGCTCCGGTGAGCTCGCCTGCGCGCGGTGGTCGGGGCGGCGCCCCCGGCCGTGAGGTGGCAACCGCATCCTCTCCGTCGTTCCTGCGGGTGGTGGGTGGAGGCGGCACGCCGTGGGTCTGGGATCCCGCCCAGATCCGTCGTCGGCGTGCTCCGGCCTATCGACGGTGCAGTGGGGGGCGCGCAGCTATGGGGAGCTTCGCGTCTGGTTGAGGTGGAGGTGCGCAGCCATGGCGAGCTGCCGGCGCCGAGCGGGTTTCCTGGGCCGCGCGGGCCCGATCTGGGCTGGCGCGGGCCGCGCTCGTCTCCGGCACTCGGCTACTCGGCGCACTGCGCTGGTGGTGTGGGCGCCATCGACAGCATGGGCTAGCTTCTGCGGCTCTCCGGCGAGTCTGGCGACCTTCCGGTGAGTTCTGCAGCTGCGGGTGGTGGTTTGGGTGTGCGGCTTATCGGACGAAGGTCCTGCCCAACTTGTGTTGGTGCCGACGACGACGGCGCCTTCGGGCGTCGTTTTCCTCCATGGAGGCGTCGCCGTGAAACGCCGACACCCTCCCATCGTCGTGGTGTTTGTCTCCGGGTGAAAACCATGATCCGTCCTCCCGGATTGGCGATGACGGCGTCTCAACGTCGTTTCTTCGTTGGAAGCGTCGCATTGGAGACAAGACCTGGTGTTGCCCGTCGTCCTCGTGGCTGCGGTCTTGGACGACGGTTCTGGGTCGTACCCCCGGTAGCAGTGCTGCTCTCGGTGTCGTCCATCTGGGGCGCGCGTGGGCTGCCGGAGCTGGTGGCAAGGCTCCCTCTAGGGGCTCGGCGCGGCTGTGGGTGTTGGTGCGGAGCTCCTCCGTACGATGCCGACGATCCCTCCTCAGCAATGCTGCAAGCTCTCTGAGTCCACCCTCGATGCCCTAATGTTCTCTGAGCACTAGCTTCAGAGAATCATCTCGATGTATTTTCCTTTCCAGTTTCTGGGGCGATGCTTAATCATTCTCGGTACTGTAATGCTGTTGTAAGACATGATGGTTTCTTTTCTATGAAATGGAACCGGGGCGGGGCCCTTTATATCTAAAAAATACCACATCATGACCTACTGATATAATTTAATGCCGACATATTTAAGATAGAAGACCTTGAGGGTACTTACATACAACGGAGGAACGAACGATGTCGCTCTCAATTCAGAGAAGAGGAGGAATAGGTTTCCACCGCCTGATATCGACCACCGCCGTTTGGAGGAAAGATGCCGCCGGTTACCTGCTCGTCGGCGAAGAAAGTTCGATGCGGGAAGGGAGAGCTCAAGGGGCGAAATGGTGGGGTGGGGGCTTTTGACGGTGAGCCGAAGTGGGTAAAATAGGGGAAGCGCAATGTCGGGTCGTATTTTCGCGTATCTCCATCCTTGCACGAGCTCGGCGCCATGTTTGTTCCCGCTGTGCAAGTGAAGAGATGGTTCTGACAAAAGGTCGATTCGGTCGTTTCTTCAGGGTTTGATTCTAGGGTGATTTAAGTTTCGTACGGACCAAAAACGTAGTTGTATGGGCGCAGCGCGACCAACCAAACATGCACATAGTGCAAAATTATCAACAACAAAAAACTATACTCCCTCCGGACCGAAATGAGTGTCGCACCCTCTGTACAAATTTGTGAGCAATTAGCCTACAGGTTGCGTCACTTAATTAGAATCGGAGGTAGTACTATAAATGTTGATTCTACTATTTTTTTTCCACTACATTCCATAGTGAATTCAACTTCCACTTTGATTCAGGTGGAATCCCTTTCCGTACAGCAAAAGTGGCAATATGGATTCATGTTGGGCAAGATCACTCCAGCAAAGCGCACGTGTGGATCAAGGGACTACTGCACGATGTTTACGAACTTTTCAGCGCGAATACTGCAGACCTGCAGCCAGCTTCCGGGACAACTGATCGATCTACATCCAGAACCTTTTCAATATCCGTTCAAGTTTAACCCCAACTATTTTTTGCCTGGTTTACGTTGACCACTGGTTAGTTAGTTCATCCACAGCTTGCACGTATCTAATTAGGAATTAGTTTGATCTTCATTCGGGGTACACACTCCCTTTCCTAACAAAAAAAAAAGTTACGATAGTGATTGGATGACACAGAGACATGGCCGGAGTACTGCAGCGGCATCTTCAGTTCTCGCGTGAAGTTTCTACGCGGCCGCCCGGTCAAAAGGATTGTAGTTGGTCGAAGAGGAGTTAGTTAGTGAAAAGCTAACAGGAAAAGATCACCGGCCGGCCGGCCGCCGTGAGCATCCACGGCGCCATTGCTGCCAGCTAGCCGGCATGGCACGGTGCCTAAGGGGAATAATGTGACGCCTCACTCAGACTGGACCATTTTCATCTGTTGGGGGTCTGCCACCGCCACGCCCGTTAGCTAGCTAGGTTCCAAGATCTCTGGTCAATGTACGTGTGATGCACATCGGTAATCAGTTATGCGTTTGTCTTGAGCAGATCACCAAGTTAGGCTGCACAGTCAGCTCTTCAGGTTTAGCTTGTGCTCGATCTCTGGCCTGATCTGCCACTCCATCTCAACCTGAAACAGCAAAACAAGTTCTTGCTCGGCCATGAAAGAAAGCAGCAGAGGAATGCATACGTGCTTGATGTTAACTGCCCATGAAATACTACTGCCTAAGAATTCACGGGCTGTAAACTTGAGTATTAAAACTCATCAGCCAGCATGCAGGTTTACCTGAACAGTGGAGTACACTGTTACTAACGTATTTTACGAGCTTGGCGCAGAGGAATGGAAGAGGCGCAGTAGATCGATTAGCGCGTGGCCAGTGTCAGAGAGCGAAAGAGAACAAATTAAGCAGAAGAAAAAACAGTCCGCGACAAGGAGGTCAGAGATCAGCGGTGAATTAGCCTAACTAACAGAAGAATGTGCACCCCATGGATCTGCAGAGAATCTATCTGTCAATATGGTGTGGTCCAGGGGCAATGGAACTAGAGCCCATCTGGCCTCATCTGCACTTGTTTATACACACGCATCCCCTAATTCCTCACAGTTAGTTAATTTATCTGTACTGTTATATTATGAGCTCCGAGGTGCCTGCCCTGCCATGTCATGTCAAGTCATGATGCAGAGTTAGCTAAAACCCCCCTAGCATTATATATCTTAGTCCCTACCTGCCCCCACTAAGCACCAATAATTGCATTTCCGAGGACACCCCAAACTTCCATAACTAACACTTTGTTTAACCAGGTAGAGCGTGCAACCAAGGCTTGACCGAGCGTGGATAGATATAGTATCAAACGGAGGCAGTACAACCGAAACTCGGAACACTGTTTGAGGAGCCAGATCATGCATGGAGCTGCAACTGCGTACTGCCACCCAGGTTGAACATCTGCAGCTATAAACAATAATGCAGGTCTGCACTGTTTTTCTTATTAGAACTGAATTCTTGTTACCTTGCTGCAACATTTGCATGATGCATGGTGTAACCTTGGAAACAGACGAGCGGCCTGCAACCCAACTGTGACATGTCTGATCGATCCAGTTGAAATCGCTCACCACATCTCCATGACGGAGTTGTTAAGATCAGCGTCACATGGCCAGCTGAAAATTACATAAACCGACAATGTTGTATGGAGTAACAGTATATTAGAGCAAAAGAGAGCGCGATGCAACTGGCCAAGAAGTGCAAACAGTACATCTATCAAATTCAACATAGAACACACACAACCATTAGCTGGCCCCCGCTGTTCTTGACCATTCAATTTTTGGATGGACTGTCTAACCATCGGGCAATGTCCAAAACGGAAAATAATCCTACTCTACGTGCTACTCCATACATCCATGTTACTACGTGCTACTGCAACCCCACCGACGAAACTACTCCCGATTAGCACTAGCTTTGTGTGGATAACCGGAGCCGTTCCTCGCTCCAAAGCTTTTACTGGCGCGCCGACCACCGCGCGCGTCGCCGGACCGGACGGCAGAGCCGGAGCACGGAGCGTGAGACCTCCCGTGTGACCAGGAGATGAGTGCAATTCTATTCTTGTTTTTTGGTGCATGAGCATATGCGGTACAACGTACTACAAAGACTAAGCACGGTCTTTGATGGGGTCGAGAAGCCCAAGATCGTTCGTTCGTGCAGTGCCCCGGACAGGAAACGAGCGCCGCGAGGAAAAACATAGCGCGTGCCCAGTGCGAAAAGACATAGTGAAGCCCACATGCTTAACCGCCGATCCCAATAATCGGGACAGAAGAGGATGCTTACCTCAATTATGTGAGCTAGTTCATTGTTCAGCACCTCCGTAAACTGGGCTCTCGCTAACTGCATCCCTGGAACGAACAAAACATAAATTATACCGACACGTCTGGACATGGCTGAATAGCCCAATCGGACCCCATACCTAGCCCAAATGTTCAGGCTGTCCGGAAACCCTTATATCCCCCATACTGGGGCGGATTTGGGGGCCGCCCGGACATGCCCGGATGTCCGCCACGTCAGACTAATAGGACATACCCACACAGAACTCAACCGTTCAAACCCTAACCGCACGCGTCCTCTACTCCCCATCCGCCACACGAGCTTGCCCCCTACCTTCCCCGTCCATGCCCGCCATGACCATGCCTCGCCAAAAGGTCACCTGGTACAAGCAACTAACTCCGGAACACCATGCAAAACTCGAGGCGAAGATGCGCGCCTGCGAGACGAAGATCCTTTCTCGCGTCGCAGTCTCCTTCATGCCTGGGAGGGGAGGATGAAGCCGCGACCGTTGTCAACAAAGGTGCGACCGCGAACATGGGAGAGAGCGAGGACGCGGCCACTGGCGGGGCGAGGATGTGGCCACTTGCGGGGGGGGGGGGGGGGGGGGGTAGGGTGAGGGCATAGCCCCGACGCCATGAATGCGCTTATGTCCCTCAACGAGGTGCGCGACTGGATATCTTCGCCGAGCTAACGAGCGATATCGTCCTAGTCAAGGAGAACCGCGCCATCCTCAAGTCCTTCTAGGATGGTCGCGCCATCCGCGGTGAGTACTATGACGTCTCCTCCGACAAGACAACGACAAGGGACGAGGGGTAGTATAGTTCGCAGTAGGAAGATGGTAGTATGAAGTTTGTATGTAAGATATTTGCTATCTATCTAATATCTATGTTCATCACGTTGCATGGTTTATATGGATTTGAGGGGGGCTGTTTAGACCCGGGCATTTGATGGTTTGCCGGCCCCTGTCTGTGGACGTATAGGGGAAATAGGCAAGTCCGGTTGGAGATGCTCTAAACAAGCAGTCAATCATTTCAGACTTGGGAGGCTGAGTGCACACATAGGCTTTGTATTTTGAAATGAGAGGCTACTCCAATGAACTAACAACCTAAGTAAAAACAGAATAAGATGCATCAGTTAACTGATTATTGGAAAATTAACCAAGAACCACATTAATGTAACTTACAGCAGCAACCGATGGTACGTCAGATCGTCGGGGTGAACCATGGGAAACATCCGTACCGAAGATAATGATTGGAGTTGTGGGCACGAGAGGAATTCAACCCACCAAGCTGATTGACAATGGAAAGTAAAGCATAAATTTTCGACTAAGGATCCAAACTTATGCATTATTAACGAGGGAAATGCACAAGACAAACACTAATAACCTTAGCATTTATATTTGGCAGGACATTGGTAAGGTATTGATCGTCAATCTTAGACCTGCTAGGAGGTACGCACAGTACCGAATTCAGAACGACATTTACAATTCCAGTGACAAAACAAGGCATAATTAACTTATTTGTAGGATCACGCCAAGTAGCTCAAACCGTATATGTCACTCTTCCTCTTAGGAAGAACACACAGAAGAAACGTTGATGGTTGTTCCTTAAAGATTGATTTTATCTGTTTAAACATGTCGTCCACCCTTTTCGCCGGAGGTTCCTCTCTCATTTCTGGACTCTCCTGCCATCTTGACGGCACATTGCTACACATAAACATATTTGATAATACAAGAATTTGGGAGAAGAATAGGCAAGGAGGCGGAACATACAATTCCCTTATCTTACCTGGCATCGAATGAGGTTCTGAACAATATTCTAAACATCACGTCTTGTATCAACCTTCTAGGTCTTTACTTCCTTGGTATGAAGGAGTATCTGGAGAACAGAATCAGTAATGTTATCAATGACATCATACAAGATTGAAGAATATATGTCACATGTGAAAGTGAGGAATTCCAACAAGCCTGTTATTGAAGTTCCACCTGCCATTACGTGCAACAAGATCTTTACCATGTCATGCTTCAACTATACATTGCAGGATTTAGTTACGTATGCAACACTAGCTACAACACCACCAGATATATTACATCAGTTCTGAGTTCTGACCAGCCTGTGGTGCATCAAGGATTATGCCATCAACTCGAATAAACTCTTGGTCTATCGACATTCCACACTCCTTCAGCATGTTATTAGGATTGCAATTACTCTGTTACTGTGCCTGTTGTCTGTGCATACAGTCATCTGTGCATACCAAGGTTTAAAATTTCCGCAACAGAAATATGTCGGACCTCACCGAGATATCCAAAACTTTGTAAATTTTGGAAATTATTTTTCTTTCTCATTGCAATCTATCAAATTGCACTGAATTTTGACTTAATTTAAATTTCATTTGAATCTGGCCCGAAATTAGGAGGTTACAAATATTGTGGTGCCCACCTAAACTTCGCAGATTTTGTCGATTTTGAACCCTGGTCCATACTATGGAATGGGCCAGAGTTCATTACCCCACAGTGCTAGTACAAATCAGGACAATGTCAATTGTCAGTTGCAAAGAGAAATCTCACATCACAGAATGGTAGAAGCCTCGGCTTACTTCAAGCCCAATACCAACAAAGACCTCACAAAATATTTGGATTTCTTTAACACATATTAACTCAAAATATTTAGCAGGGCAGCACCAAAATCAGGAGCTGGTATAGACTATAGAGTATAAACACACACACAACGAAGTGAAGAATGACGCCAGTAGCCAGCCCAACCCAAGATGACTGCAAATTAGACATCATGGGGGAAACAATCCCACCCGATATACATAACCACCCGTGCAGAAGCTAGCGGATGTTTCTGATCTCTTATAGAAATATGGAGCAAATGTGGCATAACATACAACGTCTGAATGATTGATCGAAATAGCTAATGAATTACATGTTCGATCAACCCATCTGATCTTCATAACGGCCCTAGCTGGACGAGAACGCCCTATCCTCTCGCTTCTTCACCCAAGCCACGCACGCACTCATGGATCCTCCTCTCATGTATCTATTTGTAGGCAGCAGAGCAAAGTGGTAAGAGCATGTCTAGTAGTAACCCTAAACCCCCAAATCCCTAAAAATAACTGCTTTTTTACAGTTTGGACGGACCCTCAAACCCTCAAACCCTCAAATATTTTTAGAGGCCCAACCTGGGAACACCCTACCAACCTGTAGAAATAGGGGCTGGGGGGCAAAATTGCTCCTGACCTGCACTCGACGGCGACCACGCGCGGGAGGGACATTTCAGCGTCCCCAACCTCCGCGCCGCCGCCACCCCCGCGCGGATCCGGCCCCCGAGCGCCGCCTGCTGCCGTCCCCGGCGTCCCCGCGTCCCGCCGGCGCGCCTCCTTCCCCGGTCCCGTCGCCCGCCTCCTTCCTCGCCGGCCGCCGCCGCCATGGACGCGCCCGCCGCCCCGCCCGCGCCCGCCCTCGCCCCGCCCGCCTCCTCCGCCGCCCCGCCCGCCTCCCCCGCCGCCCCCTCCGCCGTTCCGCCCGCCTCCTCCGTCGCGGCCGTGGTGATGGCGACCCACGTCGACGCCAAGCGGCGCCGTGCTGGCCAGCACGTCGTCCCGCCACCGACCGCCCCCGCCGCCCCCTCCGCCGCCGCCCCGGCCCCCGCCGCCTCCAAGGTCGCCCCGGCCCCGGCCGCGTCGCTCGCCCCGGCCCCCAAGAGCCGGCGGAAGGTGCCTGGGCAGGGGCCGGCGGCTTCCAAGGCCGCCGCCGCCGCGAGGAAGGCCGCTCCCAAGCCGAGGAAGAAGGCCGCGACCGCCATCCCCGACCCTCCGCCCGTCACACACGAGGTGCTCGACGGTATGCCCGCACCGTCGACGTCATTCATGGACCTTCTCCAAGACGCGGAGGTGGACCTCGGGGCTCCTCCTCTAGAACCCTTTAGGGTTGGTGATGACTTGGAGGAGGATGAGGAGGAGGAAGGGGATGATGAGGAGGAGTTGACCGAGATAGGCGAGGAGGCGTTCGCCGCCACTGGCCGCGTGCGCTCGACCAACTATACCGAGGCGGAAGATATTCTTCTGGTTCGTGCTTGGGAAGCTGTGGGGATGGATGCAGGAACCGGTACCGATCAAACCGGTAAACACTATTGGCAGCGCATCGAGGACACCTACTGCAAGATCAAGCCGAAGAATAGTGGCCTCGTCTCTCGCTCATACCGGTCGCTTCAAGGCCGGTGGGAGTTGATCAAGCCCGCATGTGCTCGATGGAGTGCGGCCATGGACCAAGTGAGGGATGCACCGCCTAGTGGAACCGTGGAGAGTGACTATGTGAGTATTTATGTGTGTTTAATTTTCTATTTTAATTTTCTATGCTAGTGGTAGGTTGTTATGTGTGTTTACTATGCTATTGTTGGGTTCATAGGAGACAATTGCCGGCTTGAGGTACAAGGAGATGGCCGCTTCCAAGGGCAAACCATTCCCATTTAAGCATGCTTGGGAAATTCTTCAAACTTTTGACAAGTGGAAGTTGAGGGATCAAGAGACCGCACCCAAGAAGTCGGCAATGCTTAAGATGGATGATAGTGACGAGGAGGAGAGGAACTTGTGCAAGCCCGAGGGAACCAAGAAGGCCAAGCTAAGGGTGAAGATGGAAGGAGAGGCGTCAAGCCTAAGGGAGAAGATGGAGCAAATGATGAAGACAAGAGAGGCATTGACAACGAAGACATTGGAGACAAAGCTTCTTATCACCGAGAAGAAGAAAGAGGTCAAGCTTGCACAAGTTGAAGCGAAGCGTGAAGAAGGAAAGCGCAAGGCCGACTTGGAGGAGAGGATGATCAAGGTCAAAGAAGCAAAGGTATGGAAAGAACTCATGGTGGAAGAGAAGGAGCACATGATGATGTCCAAGAAGGACATGGATGAAGAACAATTGCAGTGGTGGAAGGACTACAAGGAGGACATCGCGGAGAGGAAGAGGATGTTCCGTGCTGCGTCCTCTACTTTTCGAGCTGACACTCCGATGAGTGGTGGTGGCGATGGCGGTGTGGAGGACTCCACCGGCGCCTATGGAGGTGCTTGATGGACGTGGAAGTGGTCTAGGAGATGGCGCCGAGGTGCAACTTTTTGGTGATGGTGCCGATGAGAGGGGGAAGATGATGATTTTGTGATGTAAACTATTAAACCATGCATCAATGATTTTCATTTCCTAGTTTGTTTGAAGGTTGATTGTGTTTTTGTAGTGATAAATTGTGATATGTCAAATGACAGTTTTAAAGGTTGGGGTTGAGGGAAAGACTAGAACCCTCAAACCCAACCCTTATAACAGAATATTCCGTTATAGGGGTTGGGTTTGAGGGTTCTACTCTTTGCCCCTGTTTTTCAATCCTTAAAAGTGCCAAAAAATACCAATTCTCAACCCTTAAACTGCTATAAGGGTTTGAGGGTTTAAGGCACTACTAGTGATGCTCTAACGGCAGGGAGCAATACCTCCCTCCTCTTCGACTTCCCGCGGGAGGAAGCTAGAAATGGTGCGTCCTGCAGGCGCAGCGGGTAATCGTTAAAAAAAGGCCGACAACCACACAAACGAAGGCCCAGCAACCCAGTCAACCATGAACGAAGTCGAAGGCATCAGCGCATTAGGCGGGCGCGCCATCCCGGCGCAGCCGCATCGAAGTCCTCCCCTGCTCTGAACCCTACCACGACCAGCAACAGCGGAGCGGCGCCGGCGCGCACCACCACTGGATACCAGGTGAGACGCCGTCTGGGCATCCCGCAACCTGAATACGGCGCCGTCAGCCGCTGCGCAGCTATGCTCCTACCTCGCCGACGGCGTCCCGGTTCCTCGGCGTTCCGAGGGGACTGAATAGCTGGGCGCAGGCGCAACGTCCGGCGGTGTGGGACGGGGCGGAACCGTGGACGATTCAGGCTCAACAAAGGTTGCTGATTGGTATGTTTGAGCCGATGCATCCACTGTATTGAAAGATTTTTTTCGCATCAGGACTGTACTTCTCTAGCTACAGCATCTCTGTGACTCTGTCAAGTTGTTGCTCTGAATGTTGGCCAGTCTGCTTCCCGTCGATTTCTGCAGTAGAAACAAAATCGTCTTGACACAGCAGCATTACTAACTACGCCGTCTTGATTGCTGTTGGCGCAGTTAAATCATTTGCGTTCAAGCTTGGCGTGCAATCGGAATCTGCTGAAGTTGATGTTCGTATGCAAACATGCTGAAGGAGAAGCCGCAGGGTTAGTAATGCAGCCACGGTTGTGCTTACAATGTGCATAGAGCTGAAACCAATGGGTAAATCTTCCATCATGATAAACATAACTAACTCAAGACCTCTGTTTCCCTTCCCCAGGTGCGGATTTAGCCGTTGATGCTGCTAGGCCTTTCCAAAGGGAGGCCTCACACGACTTCTTGCGTCTGCCGGTGGGTTTGCCCATGGACAGCTGCGGTCATGCACAAGCACAGCCATCTCCTTTGGTACCGTTTCATCAACCATTCACCATCATTGTCAGCGATTCGTCTGTGTATGGCAAATTTTGGCACTCACTTACCACCCGAGAGATCAAGAAAGCAAGGTGGTCGCGACATCTGCGATGCACTGAGAGTTTTGCACCTCATGCCAGGGAAGGCAGATAATGGCAAAGAGGAAGGTCTATCCCATCACCGCCTTATCAATGACTGTATGCATGACATCTTGGGAGTTCAATCAGAAAATCAGGGTATGCGCAATGCAAATGTACAATTTGTCAACTCAAGCAATACTCCAGCGCAAATTTTATGCGATACCATTGATTCCCATGATGTCTCTTCTTGTCCCTCCATGAATAAACTCTCAAAGGGAAACAAGTTTATGCTGCTTGTGGAGCAGCATAGGAGAGGAGTAAATGTGGATGTATCTATTTTAGCATCTGCCATGAGTTTTTGTGCTGTTAAGCAATTCATTAGGGGAGGTCTTCAGCTCCATGCTCTAGTGATGAAAGCTGGTCATGAATTGTCTGTCCTTTCTGGTACCTCTCTGATCAGCTTATATGCAAGATGTTGTCAATTGGAGAGTGCTTGTCAGATTTTTTCAGAACATGCCAGTTAAAAATACTGTGTCGTGGACAGCACTCATTTCCGGTTATGCCCAGGATAATCAGATCGAGCCATGCCTTATGGTATTACACTTGATGAGGCAGTGTGCATGCAGGCCTAATGACACATTTGCCACTATCTTCAGCGTGTGCACTAACCATGCACTTCTTGCACTTGGTAAAAGTGTTCATGGTCTAGAACTCAGAATGGGTTTTGATTTGTGTGTCCACATCTCGAGTGCACTGATATCTATGTATGCAAAGTGCGGGAGTATAGATGAAGCCCAATCCATCTTTGAGAGAATTGCTTGCAAGGACCTTGTTTCTTGGAATTCCATGATCTTTGGATATTCACAGCATGGCCTTACTGGGCATTGCCTAAGCTTGCTAAAAGAAATGGAGGAGGAGCACATAGTGCCAGATGTAATCTCCTTCCTTGGCATTCTGTCATCGTGCCGGCATGCATGCCTTGTAGAAGAAGGCCGGCGCTGTTTCAAGGCGATGATCCGGCTTGGAATAAAACCAGAGCTAGATCAATACTCATGCATGGTAGACCTCCTTGGACGGGCAGGATTGCTTGTTGAAGCGTGGGATTTGATCCATGCAATGTCCATGACACCCAATGCAGTCATATGGGGTTCTCTGTTGGCTGCCTGTAGGATGCATGGAAACATTCCGATTGGCATCTATGCTGCAGAGCACCGCCTTAAGCTTGAGCCAGGTTGTGCCGCGACTCATGTGCAGCTAGCAAATCTATACGCCAGCATTGATTGCTGGAGTGATGTGGCCAGAGTGAGGAAGATGATGAAGGAGAAAGGACTGAAGACGAACACGGGGTGCAGCTGGATAGAAATTGGTAGTAAGGTTTATACTTTCACAGCAGAGAACAGATCAAAGAGCCACCAAGTAAATGATGTCCTGGCTGTACTTGACTGCTTGCAGTATCATATGGAATACAAGTACGATGTGCTATAGATGGTCTTGAGTTTGATTACCCCTAACATTTCAAGTAAGTTTGAGCACTGAATACATATTGGTAGATCCTCGGTGATTTGTATATGAATATTGAAGTGTCAATTCTTAAGTAAACATACGAATGATGCCATAGAGATTTGAGATATCTGCCAGAAACTATAATTATAATGTGTACAAGTATGGATTGTGCATACACGAACAATAATAGCAGAAGTATTTTATGTTAATTGTAGAAGTATTCTTCTAATGTGGTATTTTACAAGAAAAATAGTCAGTCGTGCATTGCAAGCTGTGAAAAGTCATGCATGCCTTTTTGGACAGAGGAGGTATTTCTCTTGTTTTAACTGAACCTATCACTTGGCTAATCGCTGACAACATTTATACCCTCAAATAATCAGAATGTGTTGAAACCTCGTAGAACAATGCACATTAGTACCGAAGTATCGAAAGTTCAAAAAACTATTGGCAAGGAACTTAGCTAGAAGTACCATAATAACTTAGCAATCAAAGACTGTTCGTGAAATAACATCCAGTCGAACGAGCAGCTAATTGCAAAAGCATAGTTCAGTGCCAAGTCAGGTTCCAGGTAGATTTGATTCAAAAGTTTTAGTCACTTCCAACTAACGATGAGCAAACTCCTGGCCTTAGCAGAAGAACATCGACGAAGCTACATTGCGATGCATACGAGGCAAATCCTGCACAGGGGCACCTGCAGCCTGGGCAGCGTGGCTTGACGACGTCTCCGACATGTCATCCAGCCTGGTAAACTTCGCCACCTGCGCCGCCCCAAGGTGTGCGTAGTAGATAGGTGCAACTGAGAGGGAAAATCAGGCGATCAGCAATGCTCTGCTGTCATATGTTGGGAAATCAAGTAGTGGCGGATCTTGCTTACCGACTGAGATGGCTGTGGTGCTCCTCTGATACCTGAAACGAGTTCACAAACAATGAAACGTCAGAACGGAAGATGATCACTTGAGGCAAGGTAACAACTTATTTTTTTCATAAGTTCTCCAGTGACCATACACGTAGGAGAGGGAATGCACGAGCTCCTGCAGGTCATCAGGGGAGAAACCTATCTCATCATGGAGCACATGGTAGTGTGTTGGCCTGGTAGTCCCCTGGAACTCACAATTCGAATGGCTTAGATTCAAATGAACATGTTGAAACAAAGTGAGTTACAATCCAACTCAAGGTAGAGAGAACATACAATCATGCCAGCATGAGCACACATGTAGAAATCATAGTTCCTGGGATGGCAGATTCCCTTATCTACAACAGTGCCTACACATAGGCATGCCAGGAATATGGTATTAAAGTATGTGCACAAGCAGAGGAAATGAGCTCGCTTGGATTGTAATAAATGAAAAGATGAAACAAAATATGAAAGATGTAGGTTACCAAGTTGGACATTCACGTAAGTCACTTCATTACGGTTACGTTCATCCGGCTTTGGCAGGAAAAATCTTGTGTGGTGATTCTTCTGTGCAACTATCACTGTGAACTTGGGGAACCATTTGCCACTAAAATGCTTGCTGCTGAAAAACTTGCATGCCTGCATCGATTAGAAAGATGTCACTAGCCAGAACTGGCTCAAGGGAAATTAGATATTGTTTATTATTACCTCAATGATCCGAGATAGTTCAGTGTTGAGCACCTCATTAAAC
Source organism: Puccinellia tenuiflora (assembly GCA_012064385.1). NCBI lineage: Eukaryota > Viridiplantae > Streptophyta > Magnoliopsida > Poales > Poaceae > Puccinellia > Puccinellia tenuiflora. Next base: position 485,697 of record QRDG01000187.1, read on the forward strand.
TGGCTCTCACTAACTCCATCCCTAAGATCAAGAGAACGGAATTTCTTAGACAGAATCAGGGTGCCTAAGTAAATTAGAGCCGTTGTTGGGTATCAGATCAGTTTGTATTCTTAGCACTGATAAATAAAGGGTGTGAGTGTCCTGAGGGACAACACACAACTAATCCAACTATTTCTACAGAAAAAATATGCTGGTTAAAAGCATAGTTCACTAGCTTTTGCATACATTAATCTCAGGAGGAACCAACCTGAAAATGATAATTTGTTCCGGTCACCGGCCTTTGCTGTTATTGAGGAAGTCAATTAGTGAATCCCTGGAACATTTCAATCCCAGTAAGCAACAAAAGAAAGACATATACGATTAGGAACCACTGTTTTTGAAATGTAAAATGGCACTCGAGTCAAAGCGAAACAGAAGCATCTCACTTAATGAGGCCCTGATCATCATCTCCAACTTGATTAAACAAGTTATTGATTATTTCCAGCCTGGGTGCCTGAGTGCATACAGAAGCTCTGTATTTTGAGATGAGTGGCCACCCCAATGAACTGACCACCTAGGTAACAACCAAAAACACACGGGTATGTCAGTAAATTGTCGTTTTTAAAATATATCTAGGACCTGCTAACACCCGAGTTTCATACACTGGAAACATAAGCAAAATATATTACTTACTGCAACAACCGATGGTACATCAGATCGTCATGGTGAACCATGTGAAACATCCATACCAAAGATGATGGTTGGAGCATTCGACACAAGAGGAATGGCATGCGTTGTTTCATTTCTCAGCAATGAATTCAACCCGCCAAGCTGATAGGCAAAACAAACAAAGCAACAAATAATTCAGTTTGTCAGCTAACAAATCCAGATTATGTGGTACATTGAGGATGGCAACGCATATCATGATGCAAACCTTGGCATTTAACTTTAGCAGCACATTGGTGAGGTATTGATCTTTGATGTTGGCAGGAGGAACCAAGCATTGGGTAACAATACCATATTTTACAAGGAATTCACGCTTCCAGTGTCCTGATAAGAACAAGAAAGATATGGATGCTAGAAAGGGGCATAAGAAATCTTATTTGCAAGTCTTGAGGTGGAAAAGCAAACCATAGATGTCACAGTTCTTCTCTGGAAGAACACACAGGACAAATTCTGGTTCTTGTTTGAAACTTGATTTTCTGCTGAAACATAGCCTCCACCCTTTTTGCCGGAGGCTCCCATTTCATTTGATGCCTCTCTTCAATTACAGCAGCACAGTTTTCCATTTGCTGAAAATCAAAATGGTTGAGCGATACCATAATACCCTCAAAGAAAAACGCAATACTAGGTTAAGTTATGAACTTACAATTCCCTTCATGTTACCAGATTGGACAAGACGCCTGACAAGATCACCACCATTGCATCGTGCAGAAAAATTAACAGCTCCCCAGGTCTTCACTTTAATGGGCTCAATGAACCTCTGGAGAATAGAATCAGGTATGTTATTGACAGGTGTAAGTGACAATTAAAAGTTGACG